>JAEANM010003089.1:0-23029 GCA_017656035.1 Myanophis thanlyinensis | reverse complement strand
GTATCTAAAGGGGTATCTATAGGATTAGGGTCGGAGCGGCCGCGACAGCTGCCTGTCTCAGCGGCGCCATCTTGGCAAACTTGGCATCCTTGGCAAAATAATAGTGTAGCGGTACAGTACTTTTTGGATTGATTTTGGTAGCCATAGCTAAAGCTTTTGGAGCCTTGGGAATCTCTGATCTACATGGAAACTCTGGACATGAAAGAAGGTAAACTAAAGCAATGAATATTCACATTTTCATATTAAGCTGTAATTACTATTAAACTATATTATATTTAAATTATAACCATAACTATTTTTATTATTTTACTTCAAAATCAAAATTTCCCCAGCACTTTGCTTTCTTTTACCCTCTTCATTCTATGGCTGTAGAATTCATATTTACAAGAAAATAAATTATTGATTTTGCATATTTAAGTTGTTATTAAATATTACCATTCTAGATTGAGCAGCAACAATGTAAATTCTTGTCCTATTGATATGACAATGTGATGGTGACAATTTATCTTGTGTTTTTTTCTCAGTCAGGATGAGTTATCTATCGTGTCCTCTATGAGGAGAGCAACGTCAATTCCCATCTGGGAGAAGTTGCAATTGGAAACAAGATGATTATGGAAGCCTCACTCAGGCTAATTCATTCACCCCAAACTGTGGCACAGAAAACAGCAATCTGCTTAACAAGTTTGTTGCACATGTTGCACATGTGGGAAGCCTTTCACACTTGAAATGTCACAAAAACATTGTGGAATGCTTTTAGACATGTGTCAAATTTAATGTGCCACCAACTTTTCTGATTGTTCTATTAGACTTAATAGGTGGATACAGAACAAAGATGATTCCTGAAGCTTTTTGTTATTATGGGGTTGAGAGGGAATTGCACAAACAGTTTTATTGTATTATTGTTGTGACTGTTGTTCTTATTAAACAGTAAGCCGACCATGAATTGTTAGCTTGAATGGTTCTTTTCAGCTGTTCTCTGGTTCAGTCATAGCATGCAGAGCCATAATCTAGATATGCCATGGAGGATTTCCAAGACTTGGAGGCTGTCATAAAAAATGACACCCCTTCTCCCTTTCAGCATCCTAAAGCTGCACCTTTTTCTTGTGCTGCAAATTTAGAAGCTTTCCCAGCATCACAAGGTTTTCTTATTTCCATGTCAGGAGACTTAAGCCATCTGCTAAATAGGCAGAGAAGAAAAAGCTGGTGGCAGCCACCAGTACTCACTGCTAAGAAAGAAGGGGTAAAAGACTCCCCCACCCACCCACCCACCCAAACCAGCACAATATCCTGAGGAGACAAATTGGTGGCCCATCTGAGGGCCAGGAGACTGGTTCTCCTTTCCCGGGTAAGTTGAGGGTGAAAGTGAAGAAAAGCTGGTAGGGGAGATGGGAACAAACCCTAGCATTGTTCCTGCACTTCTTCAAAGCTGGCCCATCGGCGCCCGGCGCCCAGTCGAGAGAAGAAGCTGTCTTTAAGCGCACCTTGACCTTGCTGGCGGGGGACGGATCCCTCCACTTGTCCAACACGTCTCCTGCCAGGGAGCGGCATTGAAAGAGCCGAGAGCCAGAGCGCGCTGAGGAAAGGGCCTGAAAAGACAGCTTAGGGCCTCCCGCGGCGAGGAGCGAGGGATTAGGAGGGGCCTTTGGGGAAAAGAAGTAGACTGGCAAATGGAGAGGGAGGCAGTAGGAGTCACGCTATGGCGGAGGTACAGGCTGGATTTACCCAGGAGTGGGTTGCTCTCTAACTCCTCGCGCTGGGGAGACCCAGCTACACCGCCCTCTGGCGGAATTATCTTGCAATTACGTAAGGATCGCATCCGAGGAGAGGACAAACACCCAGCCCCTTCCTTATAGGCCAGGCGGCTGGGGGGAAATGTTAGCGAGTAGTTTCGGTACGGAGGGGAGCGGGATAGAAAGCAGCTGGCCACCCCGCTTGGGAGAAAAAATATGTGATCCTCTTAACTATTGGTAGTGTATTTCCTTGCCATCTGGCAAATTGTGGGTTTGTTCAAAACGTTTGTATTCTTTTTTTTTTTCTTCCTAAAGGTTAAGGTAACTCAAACAATAAAATAGCCGCTAAACATAGGATTATCGTGAAACAACCAGAAGATGTTTTTGATTGAATTAATGGAGGGAATGTTCGCACTTAATCTGCCAAACTATTAGAAGAATTTTTTTGGTCCAATTTCCTGAGCCAGGTCATGAATAAACACAAATCCTGGAAGTAGTTTAGTCATTCAACCACATACAATGGTTGAGTGTATCCTACATTGTTAGGGGTCAACCAGTAGAGTAGTGTAATGACCAGTATACCAGTGTATAGTATTCCAGTATAAAGACAAGTAGGCTTTGATATTTAGATGTGCAGACTTATGTAATCCTAGGCTTTGAGCTTGGGATGCATGTTGAATGTGTATAGGATACCCCCAATTTCACATTGATTTTGTGTGAGTGCACAAGTTAGTGTTGACTACCAACTAATTAGATTAATCCACATACTTTTCTTGGCAATATTTTATGATTTGTCATTGCCCTTTTCCTACAGCTGAGAGTGAATGATTTGCCAAAGTCATCCAGCCATTCCTTGCCTTAAAGAAATGTAGAAAATCAGGATTAGAACTCACTGTCTGTTAATTTTTAGCCTGTGCCTTTAACCTCTGTACTAAACAACTTGATTTATATGTCCTTCAAATGTTCTAATTAGACCAACAAAATTGGTGCAACTATTTTAAATCCTCAAATTTAAACAATGTACAATGTGTCTTTATAATACTAATTAAAACCAGTCACTGAAATTTGACTGGAATTGCTTTTTAAAACATTTTGACTATATTATTTTAAAATGAAAAAATATAGTAAGATTTACATGTATCATACTTGTATTCTGTAAATAAAAAACTAAAGGAACATAAATCTAGTTTAGTTTTTTAGTTAACAGTAACATTATGACTTGGGACGTTGCTAATGCTTGGTTTTAATTGACATACCCTGCTAGAGTTTTTTCTATACAAATTCAGACATAAAATAGACCTTTTGAACATAACTTGGTTAAAAGCTAAAACATGTCATATTGATTATAATGGGTATATAATATGAATAAATATAGATTGAAATGTATGTGTAGTATGAAAGTATATAATTGGTTATTTGAAGATGTTTTGCTGCTGACTGGCCTGGATTATGTAACACGCATGACTCAATGAACTTTTAACATTATCGTTTCTCCTCCTGTCTGTTAGATCTGAAGCACAAATCATTTACTCATATACCTGGTACTCAACTGCTTTCAAATGCATTGAATTTGGTACTCAATGCATTTTGATGCAAAAATTTTGTCCCAGTGTTCATAGTTTGTTTGGTACTTAACACAGTCTAAAACTTGCTACATTATTCTTTATAGGAAAAAAATTGTTTAGTAGTTATCATTTTTGGCACCTCCCAGAACCAATTAACAATGAGTAGTGAGGTACCACTATATAACTAGGTCACTTTGTAAAGGAAGAGACCTTGCATAACATCCTCTAATTTTGATTGATAACCAGACAATGATGGGGAGGCATCAATATATCAAGGGTCTCTTTTTCATTAGTTAGATGTGGGTTGGGAATTGTTTGGTAGTCATGATCTGAGAATATCAACCTTTAGCAAGCGATCACATAATAGAGCATTGTTTTCCAGTATTTCTAAAAGTCCAATTTCTTTTGTTCTAAAGGATTTGTGGGGGGTGGCTGTGTGAACATTGTCTCACAAGTTTTTATAGGACATGATAGATGGAGGAAAAAAACCCACAGGATTGCAGTTGTTGAGCAAAGCAATCATATAAGTTTCATTTAACAACTGTTTCACTCAACAACCAAGAGTAATCCAACATTCCGGGCTTATCAAATATTTTCTATAACTATTAAATATGTAAATATGTGGCTATTACATTTATTTGCAATATACTTGTTTGCACTATAATGCATAAATTGTTTTTTATTTGTGAAAAGCTTCAGAAAACAATTTTTCTCTGCAAGTAGCATGTCAGAAATTAGATGGAACATTGCTTTTATATTTTGAGTATTGACTAAATTGAAATGATCATGATTGTATGGATCCTGCTTGCCAATATAATTATATATCTAAACTGCCTTCTTTCCCCAAGAGCTGCAGTCCCCTATACCAGTGGTGGCGAACCGATGGCACATGTTCCAGAGGTGGCACTCAGAGCCCACTCTATGGGCATGTGCACTATTGCCCCAGCTCAGCTCCACTGCATTTCTCCATGGTTTTTCTCACTGTTGTTTGCAGGGAAACAGAAGTTTGCCCCTGGACATGACATCCCTTCACTGATTTGTATTTTTCCCACTGTTGTTATCGTCATCGTCATCATAAGTTTCCCTGCAAACAATGAAACAGAAGCTCATGAAAAAAAAAGATCTTACCTCTTGCAGAGCTGCCGGTATTGTGATGCCCCGCCTCCTGCCAGCCAGCTTGTCTTAGGGACTCTGCCATGCTTGCACACATACGTGCCTTGCAGTTTGGGCATTCGGTCTCTAAAAGGTGCACCATCACTGTCCTATACCAACCTTCCCTGTTAATCTGCAATTCTCAAACAATATTTTGACTGAGAATATTAGATGTAAGCCAGCCCACCCATCTGGAAGACACCAGATTTAGAAAATTCATATTCTACAGTGTGTGTGTGTGTGTGTGTGTGTGTATCAGTGGCTTCCAAGGGGGCAGGAAGGACAACATGAAGGTAAGCAGATGGAAAAAACAGATTATGGCCTTTGTGGTGAGCGTGCTCTGGCCCTGTCAATTAAATAGTGATATCTTGCAAAACCTTTCTAGTTATAGCACTTGCCCCTGGGAGTGACCTCTCTCCAGCAATTTGTATATTTCCTGTTGTTCATCATCATCATCATCATCATCATCATCATTTTAGCATTGTCTATCCAATGAAGGATGAAGGTCTCTTCCACATGTTTCCAACCAATATGGTCCTGAGCTTTCTTTTGCCAATTAGGCCCACAATACTTGTGAATATTACCAATCCATTTTGTTTTAGGCCTCTTTCGTGGATGCTTTTTATTAAATGGGATCCATTATATGAATGCCTTGATTAACCTGCCATCAGTTATTCTTGTTAGGTGATCAGCCCATTTTCATTTCAATTCTTTTACTCTCTTGATGATATAGTATATTTTCTTTTATCTCTAATCCATGTGCAGGTCTTTCTATCTTGTTTTATAATGCCAAGCATGTATCTTTCAATGGTTCTTTGTGCCATTCATAGCTTTTGTATTTATTGTGAGTGTTGTGTCTGCGCATGCGCGGGTGGAATTCTCCCTCTGGTCCGCCCACGCCGACTGCCAACAGCTGATTGGCTGTCGGCCTGGAGGCCCCTGATTGACTAAGGACAGATGAGCATCTGATTGGTTGCAGGCGGAGCCATGGGAAAGTATAAAATGAGCGGTCCGCCTGCAGCCGAGCGCTACTTTTATTCGCAAAAAAATAAGGGAGCCCTTGCGGCTATCTAGTCTGACTCGTGTCTTAGTCTTTTCGTTAAGCCTGCGAGCTGGGGATTTTGAGGAGTAAACAGTGAGGTTAGTCCATGTTTCACCAGCATATGTTAGAGCAGGTAGCATACACTGATTGAAAACTTTTCTCTTCAGGCATTAGGGGGAGGTTCTTGAAAATTATTCTTGCCAATTGCCTGCCAAGTACTCTTTACATGTCATTCCATTTTCTTTATTGTATCACCTTCCATTGAGATCCATTGTATATGTAGAGATCTTCTATGTCTAGTTCTTCTCCAGATGTAAAAACTTTTCTTTTCTTTGGTGAATTTATTAAAAATAACCAGGTTTATTTTTAATCCAAATGGTCCTCTTGCTTCATGTAGCTCTTCTATGTGTCTTGGTAGCTCTTCTGGGTCTTGTGAGAAGAGAACAACACCATTTGCAAATCTTAAGTGATTTAAATAGATGCCATTGATCTTTATTCCATCTCTTGCCTGGTCTAGTTGTGAAATACTTATTCAAGGCAGGCTGAGCAAAGGATAGGTAATTTTGTATTGCCTTATCCTATACTGTGTTCTATGTTGATTTCCACTTTAAGATTAAAACAAAATTGTTGCTATTGTTTTTTCATATATTGATTGTAGTAAATTTATGTTAGCAGTATTTTGCCTTGATTGAGCAATACTTAATTATTGCTTGTTAGAACACTGAATTAAACACCTTTTCCCACTCTATAGATTCCAACAATCATTAAAAATTGCTTATTGTTCTTAATCTTAGAATAAGGTTGTGGAATCCCTGTTTTTGGTTCTTACTGATATTGAGTTATTTCTTCAGTCAGGGAATGAGATTGAAGAATCTCTACCCAGAAGGAAATTATAGCTACATCTCCCCCACATAGCAATGACTGAATTGGTTATGAATTTCTGTCAGTGCTGTTATGCAGTGAAACAGACAAACTAATCCAATATGTAATTTTTCCCAGTTCTCACTGCCATGTTATTCTCCTGCAATTGGGAGTCTTCTTTGTCCTACTCAGCCTGGCTAATACTCTGACTCCAACAAGTCAAGCATAGACCAGTTTGTTGCTCATCTTTGTCTAGGAAAGTGATTTGTTATGCAAATTGGATCCACAGTGAAAGAGAAGTCAAACAATCTCATCCGAATCATCTTTCTGCAGTCTGATACCTTCTGGATGCACTGATCTGCAACGTTTTGATTTTACTACTTTTACAGATTAAGTTCATATACTGTTGAATTTCATAATGAGGCTTGATTTTGCCTTAGCCTGTTTTGTAAAACTAGATCATTGTTTTTCAGAAAATATGTTTAAAGGATGGCTTTGTACAATACATGTGTCAGCCCTATAAAGTTGCTCAGATTAGGGAACAGGCTTCACAAGAAAATTAGAAGTCTTATTTATAAAGCAGGCTATATTAACAAAATCTTTCAAATCTGATTATATTTTTTCCCCTTTTTCCTGTGAGTCAGGGAAAAGCCAGCTTGAATCTCTGCTTACTGGTAATAGTACCGCCTTTCCATGGTGCAAGAAATGATGCCTTTTTTGTTTTTGCAAGAACTTCTGAATATTTCCATCAAGGCCATCTTCATGACATGATTCTAGTTACGGCCTGGAAGATCCAAAATATATTGCTCCTTATACAATGATACTTCAGTACACATCCTTAATTGGTTCTGGGAAACGTGAGAGTATTAAAAACGACTGCCAAACAAACCGCACATGACCCTTTGTTTCAGCTGGGAAGCACTTCCTGTCTGTCTCTTTTCCTATGTCAGTGATCTTCCCAAGCATGGCTGATTTCCTGTCCTCCCTCTGCAGCTGTCCCCCTCTTCCTTTTGCAACAACCTTTCCAGTATGGCTGACTTCTTGTCCATTTTCCACAACTATTCCTCTTCCTATTACAGTGTGTCAAGTATCACATAAACAAGTACCAGGACAATATTTTTGCATCAAAATGCATTGAGTACCAAATTCAGTGAGTTTTGAAAATATCAAGGTACCACTACACTGTAAAATCCAAACAGCCTGACATTTAGTTGGCTCCACTCATTAATACTAAATATTTGTTTGGTTTGTGTGCAGCTGCACTTTATTGTAACAGCTTATACCTAAAAACAGGAATGAATTGGCAAATTACAACACATGAACAACCTTAGTTTACAACTATAAATGCTAAGTAAGTCTAAATCAAACAAATGTTTAAATCAAATAATTATATTAACACATCGTTGTTTGCTCAATTAAGCCTTGTTAACTTGAACACAGCCAATATGGCATGTTAAGTCATGGATTATGGCCTGGAATGTTGTTGAAACACGGTCACTGTATGTGAGAGATCAGATTCTTCTCAGAATGTTACCTGGTATCTGCAAATTCCAAGAAGCCCACCATCTTATACAAATCTATCCTCTGAGACAGTTTAAAAACCAAGTGTATTACTGGGTTGGGCACATTCTTAATATGGTTAAATGAAGCCCCCTGGTGGTCAATCTTGAAGGAGCGAAAGAAAAACAAGAATGGGAACAATATATGGGATGGGTTGCAAAAAATATTCTGAACTGCAGTGATATCGAATACTATTCAGTATACAGTAAAAAAAATAGCTGTTGTCTTAACATAATTTGTGAATCACATAAAGCCACAACATGTATTAGACTGTAGCATGACATCTGAATGTAAGAATTTATATGCCAAACTTAAGGATAGTTACTATGTTGTATGAACCCAGACAGTGGCTGAGATCACATGTTATCTCTGGTTTATTTAACTGTGATTTACTGAATTAACCTATTTACTAGATTGTACAATGTACTGTACTATGAACTATGCATATTGTTGGATTTGCAAAACAGTTTTAAAATTTGAGTTTGCATAACTAATTGTGATTAATTTTATGTTCTGTAAATCCTGATTTTTGCTTGGTTTATGATACATTTATTGAATGAGAAATGAATTAACTTAATAACCTGCTATATAAACATACTGTGCGACAAATTAGTATATTTTGTGAACTTAGCCACTACCTTATAAAAAGAACTTATTTTTTTTAAAAAGTTGGGTTTTGTGCTAAACTATCATATGACTTGTTTAATTTTGGCAGTGTGTCAGTTGTGGCTGTAGTTTGTAAACCATTGTTCCTATGTCAGCATTATGATTTAACTATGGCTTGTTCTAATAGGTAATCCAAAGGTGTATCTTTCTCACCAAGGTGGAATCCCTTTGATTTTTGATCAGGTTTGCAGATAAAGCTTGTGTGCAACAGAGCTTCAGGCTGGGTTTGAATAATATATAAGGTAAAATTTGGTTGGTCACACAATAACTTAACTCAGTTAAGGGGTCATATGCAGAATATGGCAAGATGTTACTCTTAGGTACTGTTTGTAGCTTTCTTTGTTGCACAAGTCTACTCCATATGGTTAGTTCACAGCTCAGTATGTAGTCAAACACAGGCAGATAGATCAAATTATGGATTGTTGTAAGAATGTAGCCTTGCTGTTTCTCATTTTAGAATTGTTAATAGAAAGGAATTAGACAGTTCTGAATAGTCTAATGTCTGAATCCCCAAAGATAGTGATCATGCTCATCATCATTAGAGGTACTCTTTAACTTACAACAGTTCATTAGTGACCAAAGTTACAACGGCACTAAAAAATGACTTATGATAATTTTTTCACAGAAACACTGAAGCATCCTTATGGTTCCATGATCAAAATTTGGATGCCTGGCAAATTGCATGTATTTGTTACAGTTGCAATTGTAAGAAAAGCAATAATCAGTACGCTGATGATACTCAGCTGTACATTTCCACCCCAGGCCACCCCAACGAAGCCATCAAAGTGATGGGTCGGTGCCTGGAGGCCGTACAGAGCTGGATGGGTCTAAACAGGCTCTAGGTCAACCCGGCCAAAACTGAGTGGCTGTGGTTTCCTGTGCCCAGATACAGCCAGGTTGTTCCAGAGCTGGCCGTGGGGAGGGGGGAGATTTTGACCCCCGCGGAGAGGGCTCACAACTTGGGTATCTTCCTGGATGTATGGCTGTCATTGGAAGATCAGATCGCAGCCGTCTCCAGGGGGGACTTCTATCAGGTCTGTAGGATCTTCCAGTTGCGGCCCTTTCTGGATTGGGACGCTCTTCACACAGTCACTTCCACCCTCATGACCTCCTGCCTAGACTATGCCAATTGTCTCTACATGGGGCTCCCCTTGAAGAGCATCCGGAGGCTGCAGTTGGTGCAGAGTGCAACCGTGCGGGTGATTGTGGGAGCTCCTCGGAGCTCCCATATTACACCTCTCCTGCGCGAGTTGCACTGGTTCCCTGTGGCCTTTCGGGTGTGATTCAAGGTGCTGGTGCTTACCTTTAAAGCACTCCATGGCTTGGGACCCGGGTACTTACGGGACTGCCTGTTGCCACCATCAGCCTCCAGCCGACCTGTGCTTTTCCACAGGGCGGGCCTCCTCGGGGTTCCATTGTCTGGACGGTGTCGTCTGACAGCCCCGAGGGTGCGCGCCTTCTTTGTGGGTGCACCCTCCCTCTGGAACGAATTGCCCCCGGAGATTTGGACCATTACGGACCTGCGGACCTTCCGGCACGCACTAAAAACCCACCTGTTTCAGCAGGCCGGTCTAACCTAGTACCTAATGGGGTTTTAAATTTATTTTAAACTAGTTTTAAATTTTTAATTAATTTGTAATTTTAAGTGTTTTACATTGGGTTTTAATGGATTGGCCAATTCTATTTGTAATTTTAAATCTGGTTTTAATTGTATATTTCTGTTTTTATTGGGTTGTACACCACCTTGAGTCCTTCGGGAGGGAGGAGGTATAGAAATGCAATAAATAATAATAATAATAATAATAATAATAATAATAGGTAATAGTTAATACTTGCTTTTGCAGGTATCATACATTTTAGGGAACACCAAGAAATGCTTAGATCTTAGAATTATAAGAAAAAGGTAGTTGTTTGCAGCTCTAAAGTCAGGCTAGTTGACTTGTGTCTACTTTGCTAGCCACCCGCTCTTGCAATACTTCACAATAAACTGCTTGCTGCTTCACTTAATAACTCTGTCCAGTTTCTGACTGGTAAGTGCATTTCTCACACAGTGTCCCAGTGTTTTGTGATCATCTTTTGCAACCTTCTGACAAGCAGTCAATGGGGAAGCCAGACTCAATTTACAACTATGTTATTTACTGAACAACTGCCGTGATTCACTTAACAACTCTGACAAGAAAGATTGCAAAATGGGGCAAAATTCACTTAACTGTCTCACTTAGCAACAGAAGTTTTGGGCTCAATTGTTGTGAGTCAAGAACTACCTGTATAAATTAGGAAACTGCAACTTTAACATCTGCAGTTGTACAAAATAGGGACAGTATGACTGCAATTAAATAATATACTTAGGAACTTCAGGTAGTGTTTCATGAGATTTTATGACATATGATAGATTATCTTTCCAGTCAGTGATTTTGGAGGTTGCTGTATACTGATAGTTCATTTAGCCAATGTTCTAAAATGTTCAGAAATTGATTTATGATGCATCCATTACAGCATCCTCAGGGTTTGCAATCCAAGCACATGGCAATTAGCACATTTGCACGATCCCAGAGTCATATGTTCATAATCTGCAATTTTCCCAGCTGGCTTCGGACAAGCAAAGCCAAAGGGGATGCTGGCAGGGAAGACTTCAAATCACAATAACATAACGTTTCTCATAACTGACGAGGCAAAAAAGGTTGTAAAACAGTGTGTGGTGTTGTGATGCTTTACTTAACAACCACAACATTTAACAATGAATTTTTGGGTCTCAATCGTGGTGATAAGATTGACTGTACAGTATGCCTGAATAGTTTACTGTACTTGGGCCAACAGGTGGCAGCAGCATATATGCCAAAATATCTTCAAAGCAGGAAATTGGAGAAATTGTTTTCACATCAAGGTCCCATTGAATATAAATAATTCATAAATGTATCTCTCCTATAATCCAAACCCACATTTTTCAAAGCTAGCTCACTGGCACAATAAAATTTGATGAAATTAAGTGACATAGAAAATTACAGGTGATAATAACAGATAGGTAAAATCATTACTCCATACTTTATAAGTATTTTAAATATAACTAGACAACCCTGTGACCTGATGGGTCATTTGTTAAGAGAAAGGTATAGTAAGTAGTGAAGTCTCATTGAAGAGACTGAAGATTAAATTTTAGGCTGACCATATTTTTCATAATATTTTATGAAATATTAACCACAATAATATTGACCATAATATTTTCTATTATTTCAATGACCATATTTTTTTCTGCCCCAGTTCTGCAGCATTTTTTGATCATCTAAGAAGAGTATATAGCAGTGGTGGCGAAGCTTTTACTTACCGAGTGCCAAAAAGTACATGCTTTGCGTGTGCCATCCACACTTGCTTGCGGCTCCTCCATGTGCGCTGCATGTACAACCGCACCATATGCACATCCATGCAGCTTTTGCATGTGCAATGCACATGCACTGCATGCAGGCACTCACGCACACATGAGCAATTACCTGTGCATGTGCAGGAGAGCTCCAAAGACCAGCTGGATTTCTGTCTGCAATCGTGCGCCTGCACAGCAGACGCCCGAAGACCAGCTGGGTCTCTGCAATCACACATGCATGCACGTGCAATCGCATGTGCATGCTTAGCTGGAGGTAAGTTGGCTGACAGCTTGTGTGCCCAGAAGGTGGTTCTGCATGCCACCTGTGGCACCCGTGCCATAGGTTCGCCATCACGGGTATATAGTATAAATAGAATTTGAATTGAATTGAATTCTTTATTAGCCAAGTGTTATTAGACAAACAAGGAATTTGTCTTCAGTTCTCAGTGTACATGCAAAGCAACAGAATAATAATAATCATAATAATGATACCAATAAAAGGGTAAGTAAAGAAGATAATAAGGTAAATACAGTCATACTATATGGATAAATAAACATAGACATATAACAAAAATTATAGTGGCAAACATATTGCAATAAGTCAGTATTTACTTACCTAAACCTACGAACAGAATAATCATGTGCTTGCAAAAAAAAAGAAAAAAAAAGAAAAGGGAATGGGAGCAACTTCTGACTTCCTGCCAGTTTCCTCATTAACTTGGCTTATGGAAAACATAGGGAACATCAAATATCATAGTCAAGTGATCGCAGAGATACTGTAACAGCCCAACTTTGGGAATAAAATTTGTGTGTATATCATGGAAATTTTAATTCCACAAAAGTAATGTGTCCAGTATTTTTAATGTATTCTTTAATAGATTTTAGGAAGCTTGATTCAAACATTCTTGCAGTAGAATAATCATTTGGGCTACTTTGATGGTGAAAACAGATAAACAATTGAAGTTTTATTACGATTGATATACTATATTATACTGGATAATAAAGTAAAATAAAATTATGTTAAAATTACATCTAAGCATAAATGAATTGTTATTCATTTTAATTTTGGAAGTATTAAACAGGAATATTCGACAAGAGAAGGCAATAGAGGGAATGGAGATCTAAAAAGAGCTATAAATTGCAGGCATTCACAGATGATTTGGTCTTTATTTTGGAAAACCCACGTAAATCAGGATCTAAACTAATAGAAAAAATAGAAGAACATGGGGAGGTGGCTTCGTTGGGGTGGCCCGGGGTGGAAATATACAGCTGGGTATCATCTGCATATTGATGGAAACTCACCCCAAAGCCACGGATGATCTCGCCCAGCGGCTTCATATAACATGGAAAAGTGGAAACATTTACAGCTATCACTGATGGTCAAAGAGCTACTGTAAAAATAAATATTTTACCAAGGTGAGTATACCTATTCCAAACCATACCGATAAAATTAAATAAAAAATATTTTGAAGATTTGAATAAGCTGATGGTGAATTATATTTGGCAGGGAAAGAGAATTAGAATAAAATCGAAATTATTACAAGATGCAAAAAAAAAGAGGGGGTCTGGGATTACCAGATTTTGGAGTGTATTATCAAGCAGTAATACTTACATGGATGAAAGAATGGATAGAACTGAGAAGTGTGATATTATTGACATTGGAAGGGCATGATTTACAAGTGGTTGGCACACATTCTTATGCTTTGGGAAGAACAGGAGGCATGGCTATTTTCAAAGAAATTATGTTAGAAATGTGTTATGGTTAACATTGGAGAAGACAAGGCAACAACATTATTTGAAAATTCCGGTCTGGCTTTCCACAATAGAAACACTTACTCACCCAAATTTGGTGGATCTGTGAAATATTGTTAGA
The DNA here is from genome assembly GCA_017656035.1 of Myanophis thanlyinensis. Classification (NCBI taxonomy): domain Eukaryota; kingdom Metazoa; phylum Chordata; class Lepidosauria; order Squamata; family Homalopsidae; genus Myanophis; species Myanophis thanlyinensis. The sequence continues at coordinate 9,225 of JAEANM010003089.1, read as the reverse complement.
TATGAGAATAGTATTTGCACAGAATTGGAAATTGGGAGAAATACCAACAGAGGGGAAAGTGATTAAAAAAATACTAGAATGTGCGGAAATGGATTGATTGACAATGGAGATTAGAGAAAAAGAAATAAGTGAATTCCAAAGGGAAGCTTTTTATCAATGGTTAGGCAAGAAAAACAAGACGTAGATATAAAGAGAAAATATAATTCAGAGGTAATAAGTTGTTATAGAGTGGCAAAGAACATAAAATATAAATAGTGGAAAAGGTACTACATTCTACTGCATGGTATGATATGATAAATGACGAGACAACATTGGTGTTATGTCATAAGCAGTTAGAAGGAAGACAATGGTGATATGTAATAATAACTATATGTACTCAAGCGGCATGTGAAATGATAAATGCTGTAATTGATATGATGAAAAATAAATAAATAAATATATAAAATATGTCTAAGCAAAAATATCTTTGCTTACTGCCAAAAAAAGTAAAGAAACTACTTACTTTTTACTATCAGGCAAGGCATTCTAAAGGCAGATTGACTGGTTGGTGTTTTATTGAACTAATCCAATTAAATTGGATTTATATAATCATTGGTTAGCATTAAAAACTGTGCAAGCTTTGAAAATGTAATAAAGTTACTTCAAAAAATGAGCCTAAGAGCATCTTTAAAGCAATTGCATTCATCCTTTCGGCTCTAAAAACTCAAAAGAGTACAATTGTTTTAATAAACATGGCTAATTAAAGTAACCAGGTCTTTAATGAGACATTAAAAGTTGCTGTTTTAGAGTAGCTCATAAAAGCCTGCATAAAGATGCAACTGCTTTTTAAAAGGACTATATCCCTGTTTTTATACATTACAAATCTCCTCCACAAGATGATTCCTCATTCTCTTTGAATGAAGGCCCAACATAAATTAATAAAGCACATCAGTCACAAAGGCATAATCATAAATCAAGTCATGGTTATCTAAATACATAGGCTGAATATGTAGGATCAAATTGTCTGGATGCACCACTCTACAGTGATAAGGATTTCCTATATCAATTTCAGATGACTGGTGATAACCAGTTTCAAATGCAAGAAGCTCTCAAAGATAGCTAGGACAGTTATAATTTCCTGCTTTTATAAAGGCTGGCCCATTTCAGGAAATAATTTACAGAAGAGGATATAAAACTTACTTTACCAATATGACTGAGGGAGACAGGGAGATGTAAATGAACCAAAAAGATTATTTTATTAATTATTTTAATAGATTTTAAATTGTTTATTGTACTCATGTTTTATTGGCTGTGCACAGCCCCAAGTCCCTAGGGAGAGGGGGCGGTATATAAATCAAATAGATAGATAGATAGCATATCCAAATACTATATTCAAAATCTACAATGAATTTTTTCTCCTAATATTTAAAAATTCAGTGCATGTTTAATAAACCAAGCAGTCAATTTGTCAATCAGCTATAATTTCTGTTTCTATTCGTATTTTTATATTAAGCTCATTAAATGACTCATATACTGTACATACATCATACTGTACATCTTTAAGAGCCTACTAATTTCAGCTTGAAAGTAAGCAAATACCGACATGTTTCCATTGAAGCTTTTAAGTGGTTAACTTCGGTTAAATCATTATATTATTAAGGCAATGTGAACTTGATTTTTGTTGAGATAGCCTCATCAGATCAATTGAATAAGTATTCCAGTGGGAAACTACCGATCATTCCCTAGTTCCATTCCCTCAAAATCAGTGTGGGACTTATAAACAACCTGCAGTGGCGGGTGGGGGGAGGGGGGTGAAAGAGTAGGAGGAAACTTAAGCATGTAGTAGGTGGCTAGTCCTGTCAAGGATAAAGCACTTTCCAAGGATGGGAGAGAAGGGAACTAGCCCAGTGCTGAAAATCACTGTCATTTAGTGACTCTGAGGGTCGGCTACAATCAATGCCAGGAATAGATGGGCGCAATTCTAAATGGCTTCAGATTTTCTCCGTGGAAACGTTTTCCTGAACGTAAAAGGCGAGGTTGTTCTGAGCCTCCTTCAGGAGATCTCTAGGACAAAAGTGGCTGGAATCTACTGAACACGGGGCGAAATTGACTACCTCTGGTTTTCGGGTCTTGCACTTATTAAGGAGCAGCTGAGGAAAGATACCCGAGCCGCATATCACCGAGTTGTAGCTGTAGCAGTAGTTAGAGATACAGAAAGTGCGAAGAACGGAGACCTCGCAGCGACTCTCCAATCGGCAGTCAGCTTTCTGAATGTCTAGGATTGGGGTGCTGCTCCCTAGAGGAAAAATATGGTAAAACTTAAAAACAAGTTTTATTTTTCCAAAAGGAGAACCAGTAAGCGAAATTGACAGTATGCAGAATCATAGCTTGGCTGACGTAATGAAGAGCACCCTACACGGTTTTTTTTTTTTTCTAAATTGTAGTGCAGCCAAAAATTGAGCACTAAAACTTTTTTAAAAAATGTCTGTCTACGCCAGACATTAGTGGGCGTTGCTATTCGGTGACAGCCTAATCTAGATGGTCGTATACTCTTCTTAGCTGTCAGATATCGATCGTTCGGATTTTTATACGTGATATTCCTAAATTATAGTTTGACTTTTTAAAACGAAAAATCTCCAATACTAAATAATTATTCAGGTTGCAGCAATCTACTTAAAGTGGGATCTAGTCCAAAGCTATCGAACAGAACACAAGCTTAGCCTGACCCCCCCCCCCCACCACCACCCACCCATTAAAAAGAACAGGCAGTTCTGTTTTCGTTGCCTTTTAATAGGGAGAAGACGGGGGCGTTGCTGGCCAATCACAGTCTTGAGAAAACCCTAAACTAAAAAAAAAAAAAAAAAAAAAAAAAGGCTGAAACAGGCTCGGAAGCTGAGCGTTTGTGTGAGTCTATCAATCTATAAGCGACGATCGCCCTGGGTGTGCGCACGTCAAATACGTAAGGCTCCTCTTCGTCGCAGTCTCCCCAAGATAAAGGCGAGCAGAACGAAAATGGCGGATAGGTTTTCCCGCTTCAACGAGGACAGGGACTTCCAGGTACCGATATCCACGGCAAGAAATGGCGGCTGTATCCGACTGTAGCATAATGGGAGCTCTTTCTTCTTCCTTTTGATGGGTGGGGGGGACGGGACGGACAAAGGAAAATAGCGATGCCCACTCTCGCTTCAAAGTGTTATTCCATGCAGTTAAGGCCTCTCTTCCTTCAGGTTTCCGGCGCCCACTCTGTTGTTCATGTTTGGGGAGCCGTTTGAAGTATTTGTCCTTTTGCTGCTTTTTTGGCGGAGGGGAATCGAGATTTCCCCCTTTCCAAGTCCGATCTGCACCGGAGACGTAGCTCCTAGGGGATAGTATGGAATCTTTCTCTCTTGAAGTTTGGGTGGGAATGAGAGGATGCTCTCCCGTTGCATGCTTTAATCCAGTTTCTTAAAGACAGATTCTTTGTTTTTTTTTCTTTCATGCACACATCCGAGACGAGTACATATACTGTTTTTATTCCCTTCAATTTATGGGGGATAAGAGAAGGAGAAATGTTTTAGGATTACTAGCCATATTTTAGCTTCCTTGCCTTCCGCCAAGGATTTAAATATTCAAGATTGATTCGAAATGGCCTCTTTTCCAGTACAAATTCACTCTTCCAGATAGAATTTCTGGATAATGAGCGTTTCCAATTACTTTTAAGGGGCTTCTTAATGTAGGATGGTTTCTCCATTAATCTCACTTTAATGTAAAAAAAAATATATGGGTATTTTATGGTGAAGGGAATGCTTTGGTAATAATAGATGGAAGTGGAGATATTACAAATGTATTATTTGGTGGTATTTAGTATTTTCTCCTTAGCATGTGGAACAACACAGAGAAAAATAAAGTGCTGATCTTTGTTAATGAGGATATTTTTCATACTGATGATCTTGCATTCTAAAGAAAATAATCCTCCACGTTTTTTGTAGCTTTGTAAAATCAAAGCTCTTGCTGCCTGATGCAGATTGAAGAATGGTGTTGGGAAAGCAAGGATTAGCTATATGATTTCTTTTCCATCCTGTTTATATCATTAATTGGCCTGTCTCCATCTATTAGGCTTAAATAAGGTTACATAATTATGTTTCTTATTACATCCATTGTTTAGCCTTTTATGATAAAAGCCTTTAAAATGTAATGGTAATGTGCTTTATTTCAAGTGGTGGGGGGAGATAATCACTACTATAAGAGTTTTTGAAGTTACATATTTACTTAAATTTATTTCACTTTTCTACTTGAAAAGGATTATGGGCAGACTCCTCTTTAACAAGTTTTCTTGCCAGCCAGGAATAAATCTTTGCAGGAGAAATTGTGGGCATGCAGCAGCAGTTTAAAATTGTTAAGGTTTTTGCTCATTGAAGGTTGTAATCTGTAATCATTTAAATCTTGTGATAGGCAAATAGTATTTGAGCATTGTCAAAAATTATCAGTATCTCTTGAATCTCCTTTTTTTTGCACAACCTAATTCCTTCTGATATAAACATCTAGATGTAGAATTTATATTCTTTACTTTTACATTCAAAATTCTATTTTTTAAAATGTCAGTGTTTGCTAGAAAAGAGTACATTACATTTTATTAGCTTTGTGTTTCATAAAAACTGGCTTGAGTAGATAATGGGCATATTTATTTTCTTCTATTCCCCTGCATAAAAATAAATCTTTTTGCAGTTTCCAAAGAAAGTACTGCATTATGCTGAACTTATTTATAATAGCAATGGAGGTTAGAGGATGAATATTGGCTTTTCTTTCTAGATGTCTGATGGAGACTGAAATGTGAACTCTAGTTTGCAGCAGAAATAATTTTGGAGTTCTTCCTTCAGCCATAGGGCATTATCTGTGAATAGTTTGGAAAACAAGAAACCGTGTTGATACATGAATCGGAGATTGTTGTACATCCTCTTCCATTTCTTTAGGAATATTTTTAGTAATGGACATATAACATGTTCTGTGAGATAACAAAAATTTAAACTGCTATCTTAAAAAAATGCAACAGTTAATATCAGTTTTATTGTGAAATCGTATCCCAAATGAAACTTGTTCTTGTATATAAAAATGATATAATTTATATAGTTTTGCAGTTATTTTATAAAAGTTTCACAGCTAATTACTATTTAAACTAAAAGAAATATTCAATTGATAGTTGGGTTTTTATTCTCCTGAAATTATCATATGGTTTTAATATAGCATATCTAAAAATGTACTGTGTAAATCTTTTAAGTAGAGACATTTATCTTTATTATCTTGATTTTCTTAATGAGATGTAATATAGTAGTAATTGGATCTTATTTTACCTTGTATGTGTAAGATAATATGAGGGATAGTAAGAAAACAATTATCTTCTAAGAGAACAAGGATACAATCTCTGATGATCAAAAAAATAAGTGACAGTATAGAGAGCTTCAATCTCCAAAAAACATAAACATAGAGCCTGTCTGAAACACCTTAAAGGAGCTGAAAGATCATGTCATAGAGCCCTGAAAATAATGTAACTTCTGTACACATATTATTTGGATAATTAAAGTAATTAATTTCATTGAACCTACTCTACATAAAATGATTAAACAGTAGTCCTCTATTTCTAAGTGAGAAAGATAATGTACTAATAACCAGATTGTTGTTAAAACATTTGCAGATAAGAGGTTCATTAGAACTGCTGTTTAATAAACTAGTATCATTAAAGATACTGGAAAGCTATAAACAGCCAAAAACCACCCATGAGACTCAAATCCCCCCTCCCCACATACACGTCTAGTTTGATATCTTTTATAGTTTATTCCAATGACTGAAGACTCCCTTCTAGAGAAGTAATTGACCTCTGTATATTGTAGACTTATCTCAAGCTCTTTGCATCTGACTGGTTTTTCTAGCTTTCACATAATGATGAAAGAAAAGTTGAGATAGCTAAATTTCTTAATTAAAAACTATATTTTAGAAGATTTTAAATGTATGGCTTTTGATGTATATAGTCACAGAAATAAAAATTACTAAAGATTAACTAAGCAATGTGGTATGTACATACCATTGAGATCCACAAACACCATGTCTCAAATCATGGTTATATGGAAAAAATTATTACTTACGATTCATGTTTTGTTAATCCTGTTTTAATAAATCTAAGATAATATATTTCCTTTCCACACAAATCCCTTTTTGATTTATCTGCTAGTCTTTTCTGTGGAAACAGTTTAAATATAATAAAATCAAATATTAAACCCTGTTTTCCAAAGGTAAAAATACAATATTACAATAACTTGTAAATATAGGGAATTATACTGGCTTCCTACAGGATGTTACTTATGAAGCCCTTCATAGAATAGAAACAGATTATACATGGGATCTGCCTTCAGCCCACATGATGGAACAAGAAGATAATCTCTGGGTCCTTTGTGTGAAACAGTGTCATCCTGTGTGATCCAGAAAGCTTGCCTTCTTGGTGACAGTCCCTGACCTTTGGAAATTCTCCTACCCAATATATATATGGTTGGTCCTGACCTTGAGAAAGGCCTGGTTCTTTCTCCAGTTGTTTAGTCACAATGAACAGAGCTCTGGTTTTGTAGGATACAATTTCTTTTTCAAATTTTATTTATACATTACAAAAAAAATGACAAAAGACCTAAACTAAACACATACAAAACAACTGTATAGCATTAGTGAAACAATTTTTTTCCAGAATTAAGGAGAAAAATAGAAAAAAAAACTCAGATAAAGTAGAAAAGAGAAAATAGGGGACAGTCTAACTATAAGCATGTGAAAAAGGAAGTAGATTGTATGTGTTTTTTATTTTTTAAGCATATTTGGTCTTCATTTCACCTATATTGATTGATAGAGAGGATATATTGTAACAAATATCAAGCACCATTTATATTCAGTAGTAAAGAATACACAGTACATAACCCAAGGTTGAATTGTGGAGTCTTTGATTCTCTTTGAGCTTGCTTGTTCACAGACACTTCATTACATAACTAGGTAACATCATCAGGGATAGTGAGTGTGAGGTTTGCTTCCTATTTATATATAGTAGCTTTCTCTGCCAGTATTAGTGGGGATGTAGTTATGTCCTATATTTATAAGCAAGCAATATTTCTCATGTTTATGTCTTTGTCCTTGTCCTGATTCATTTTTGATTCTTTTATACTGTATCTCCCTATTTTAAAGTTGAGCTTCTGAGCAGGGCTGTGGAGTCGGTAGATAAATGTTCCGACTCCGAATCCTCAGTTTGTGTACCTCCGACTCCGGGTACCCAAAATTTACTCCGACTCCACAACCCTGTCCAGGGCTGTGGAGTCAGTAGATAAATGTTCCGACTCCGACTCTGACTCTCAGTTTTTTGTACTTTCCGACTCCGACTCCAGGTACCCAAAATTTACTTCGACTCCGACTCCACAGCCCTGCTTCTGAGCACCTTAGAAAAGGATCTTAACTATTTTTGCATATTTTATAATGCAAAGTGCTCTATTATTTTAGGTAAATAGGTAAACCTGCTTATATATGAAACTAATCCACTTTCTCATAGTACAAATAGCATGCAGGGTTTAAAATTTATCAGAGTTCTGCATGGCTGCCTAAGAAGTTTAGTCAGGAACCTAGCTTTATTTTACACTGTTTCCAATAGAAACTTCAATCACCTTGATCCCAATGTTCAAAGAAAGAAGTAAGTTTTAAGAGCCTTTCTAAAAGGGGTCTTAGTCAATAATCCATTGAGGAGGTCATTCCAGATGGTAGGCATCCCAGTGGAAAAAGCATGCTTTCTGCATTCTATCAGATGATATTAGTTCTGGGAAAATAACTGAAGCATGCCCATCCTATTTGAACAGGACACTTATTATTGATAATAAGGACAGTTCTGTGCCATACAAGACTTTATAGGTGATAACCAGTACCTTGAAGCATATTGGAATTAGTGCATCTCATAAAATAATGATGTTACATGGCTGTACTAAGATGCATCCATAACTTCCCATGCCACTACATTCTGAACCAATTGAAAGTTCCAAATGTTCTTTAGGGGCTGCTCGTGTAGAGCACATTGTAGAGATATACTTGAGAGGTGACTGGTGGTGGAATCTAACCAGTTTTGCTACCGGTTCAGTGAGCATGTGCTTTGCTGCTGCACGACTTCTAAAATGATGTTTTTCCTTACTGGAGGCAGTTTGGGTAATTAGGAGGGCTGCGAAGGTGTACAAAACTGCTGTTCCATGTGATTCAGGTGAGTAAAAAAGAAAATAAAAAGGGGATATAGGACAGGGACCGGTGGGTGGGCCCAAATTTTGTTGCCACTACCAGTTCATTAGAACTGGTGCGACCAGGCTGAATAGCACCATTGGAGGTGACTCTAATTTGAGTCTCCCAATTCAGGAATGACCACAATTGGTACACAAGATCAAGTTGTGCAAAGATCCTCCTGATCTCCTGGTACTGTTTTCTAAAAGAATCCCCAGATTGTATTCTGCTTCTGAATTGGAGATGCCCCCTTCCTCAGAGTCAACAATGAAAATCTCCAGTCCAGAGATCAGGAGGATCAACCCATAGACAGTCGGTCTTGCTAGGGTTGAGTTAAAATCTATTTTTCTCTACTCAAGTTCCCACTTTTAGAAACTGGGACAGAACCTTGACAATTGCTGGATCAGTTATGTATCCATTGCTGGATACATAACTGAGTATTATCAATGTACTGTTGATATTGCATCCATACATATAGGTGGCCTCCTCCAATAGCTTCATGTAGATACAAAGAGACTGGAGAGCTGTGATGAAACGTTGCGAAACAGAGGCTTAGGATAGACCATTCCCTACATGACAACAATGAATAAAGGAGACGTATTGTAATAAATTTCCCAATCTCTGAGCCAGAAATCATGGTAAATGATGATGTAGATTATTGAGAGATCAAGAAAAGCCAGAATGGATGGCTTCCCCCATCCTGCATTGGTCAATAGGCCATCAGCAACCAATACTTTCTCTGTACTGTATCTCAGTGTGAAACCAAACTGGAAGGACTCCAAAAGACTCATTCTTCTAGGATCAATTCAATAACCTATCTTTTTAGATATTGGAATGGAGAGTAAGGAACGTGATATTGATGGAAATAGGCAGAAATCATTACCTAAGCCAGGGGTCTGCAACCTTTAAGACGTAAAGAGCCACTTGGACCCGTTTCCGAAGGGAAAAAAAAACCTGGGAGCCGCAAAACCATCTCCCACCCAAAACGAC
>JAEANM010003088.1:0-23032 GCA_017656035.1 Myanophis thanlyinensis | reverse complement strand
GCGGCTCCCAGGTTTTTTTTTCCCTTCGGAAACGGGTCCAAGTGGCTCTTTATGTCTTAAAGGTTGCAGACCCCTGTCCTAGTGGGTATCTGCAAAGAACAAAATATGCTCTCAGCTATTTTATGCAAATCAATGAATCACAGTGAATTGTATTCATTGGATGAATAACATTTAGAATATATGAATGATTTATTCACATCAACAATCAGATATATCAGGTAAAGTTTATTTTCTATAGTATTGTCAAGCTGATGATATATCAAAAGTGAAATGTAGTCAATATATAATCCAACATCTTCCAATGGTAGGGAAAATGCAATAATTTTACCTTCTCTACCTCTATCTTCTCTACCACGCTCTTTCCTCTATGTTGCCCCAAATTATTTTTTTGTCATTGTAACATCGATCTGGTAACAAGATGCCATCTTGTTAATCCTCCAATTGGTTAATAAGGTCAGGTCAACATTTTTATCAATTAAGCTAAGATATTCCCCAAAAGAAATTGATGCAGAAAAGTCTTTAAAGATACTAGCTGACGTAATAGAAATGTTTAAATTCAACTTGTTTTCAACAGTTTTAGTATGTCAGTCAAATATTTTGATAAGTGCATTTCCAACCTCCCAGGAATGTAGGGACATCCCATCTATCATAACTCAAGAGGCATACAAATGTTTCCAAAGTTAAGGTAGAATTTGCTTAGTGTGGTAGGCTAAGACATATATACAAAATGATTTTGATCAAAACAACATACTGCTATAAGAAACTCTTCCTCTCAATGTCTAAATTTCTTAATTATAAAACTCTTATAAACGAGTAAGAACAGACATGTAAGCCCCATTTCAACTTATCTTAACACTTGCATTGCAATGTTATTATTGTAACTTAAAATTCTGGTCAATTATTTATAGGACTGTATTACTTAGTGCCTGCAATGCCAATTAGTTTGATGCCCAACAAATGGGAGGCATCTAGTCTGAGCAATAATTGTAAAGCAAACCTAATCACATTCTGCAAAGTTTCAGTGGAAAGTTCTCTGTGATTAAGTGATCATCATGCAAGAGGACAACGATGTTAACTTCAAATTCTGTGAAAAAAAAATATTCTGGAATTATCAGAGGTACCTATAGCATGTACAAAGTTACGCATAGCAAAGCGTAAAATAATATACATTTAAAATAATCAGTACTGTTCAAAAATATTCTAAAATATACCTAGCAATCCAAGCTTTTTCATTACTTAAACTAAATTCATGTTGAGAAAGGGGGTAAAACACTCAATTGTAAAACTGTATTTTAATAACAGCCTAACTACTGGAGTCTGAATTCACTGCTTTTTTATAGCAAAATCTATATTTGAACAGTTTTCCTACAGAGATCAAAGTTCATCTTGATTACATTTTGGAAGTTGCTTCAAAGCTGAGCTCTTTGGTAGAATGTTTCTGACTGAACAGAAGCCATTTATTGTGCATTGTTGTTCATACAATCTTTTTTTTATATATTGATAGCCTGTAATTTATTGTTCATTTTATATTGTTTTAACCATAGAACTTTTGTTTTGCTGTGCATGTTTTATATTATGCATATGATATGGTTAACTGTTAGGAAATAAACTGAATTCAGTGGTATACAAAAAGTATCAAACACAGGCCTTTATAAAAATCTGCGGAGGAACCAATTTGAAATACTTTTATACTATAATTATGATCAAGACTTCTAAAGAGGCCATCAAGAAAAGATATCTCGAGACAAAAATCAAGTAAAGGAAAGCATCATACAGGTATGTACAGCTGATCAATAGGCTTTTATTCTAGGTGCTGGGTGACAACAATGGAAATAAAGCATTAGAAAAGTCTTGTTTGTATGGATTAATAGTTTAAAATGCAGTTCTTACCAACTTTGAAGTTTGTAGTTTCCAGTGTAGGACATGTAAACAATCTTGGAAAGACCATATAGATTGGAATAGGAAGATTTCTGCAGACATCGCCATCAGCAATCTGAATGTTCTGAATCTCTGTGGCATCTCTAGCATAACCTTCAGCACAGCCTTAGCAAAAACAAGATAGAAGTAGCATTCAGAGTGCCAACTTACTAAATAATACATTCTAATGCAGGCAGGTTTAATAATTAAACGATCATCATCAAGATGGGCCTGAATCACTCATAGGTTGGATGTCTTTGAGGAGCTGCAGGAGGAACTTCAAATATGAACCCTATTAAAAATTAATAAAGTTAATTTAGTATTACACAGATCTGTAATGTTCATTGCAAATTTTTGGAGATGGCTTCACTTTGGAATTAATAAAAGTTGCATCAATGTTATTTGTATATGAGATTGGTAACTGCCAAATAAATTCCACCAATGTTTGTTACTAATATATACCATTATCACAACTGGAAACATTTGGATGTGGGTGAGGGCCCAACTGTCCTCTAGTTTGTCCAACTATCCAGTTGACAGTCACAACTCAAGAAGACACTTCCAATTCTGTTCTCCAACACCAATTTATGCACCGGCAGACATAAAGACATACCACAGGTTTCCACACGTACTAGCTGGAGTTCAATGCTTTTAACAGCAGCATCTGAATTCACCACTATCAGCTCCCCTGTTAGAGGTTGTGTTATGATGCAGTTTGTTGAATTGAGATGACCTCTTATGAGAAATTTTGGAAGCAATGCTCTCTAAAAGCAAAGAGATAGAGAGTATATATGGTAATTTAATGTACAAATGTTCTTGTTTTCACATATTTTCATTTTATAGCATGGCTCTTTGTCTCTTATTCTCATTAGTGCATAGCGAAAGAGAAGAAATGATGTCTTACTCTTTCATCACCTCTCCTTATCCCATTCAATATCTTTTCTTCAAAACAGAAGCAAAATACATGTAAGCAACAGGTGCTTTTCTAAACATACGTTTAGTGTAACATGCAGATAACCTCAGACATTAAATCTGTAGGCATGGTTAATTGAATTATAATATACAGAAAACTATGCACTTAATATAGAATGGTCAGGAACATAAATTAATTATCATAGGATGCAAAATACTTGAGAAGAATTGCTTATATAAGCCCTATATAAAGAAAGGGTCACGTTCCTCACTGCAAATGAAGAGAAACCTGTCAACTCTGAAGCTGACCTGGCCGAAGCCATTTTGGAGCTTCCCAATATCTTCTCCAGGAGTCTCAACGGCATATAAAGGATATGAGTAAAGGTCTGTCTCCCAAAGCCAAGATCCATTTCAAGCTTTCAGGAACCATTTGAAAATCAGCTCCTTTGGGATTTTCTCCTAAGCAGTGATGGCTTTTATTAAGCGCTAGCTCTTTCAAACCTAACCTTTGCTTAACTGATTTTTCCCCCACACTGAGAAAGACCTATTTCTCTTTTTCCCTCCCTTCTCTCTCTCACACATACAATCATTTGGAAAACTAAATGGAAGGAATTTCTTCAGTTACATCCTTTAATAAAAATATTCTTTCCTCACTCCGTATGCTCCTATCCTTTTTCCAGCTATTTCTATATAATCCTGGTTTGTGCAGATCCTGATTTGCACACCTCAGATACAATGGCAGGTCCCTGCAGTTTTCTTGGCAGGGGTTTGCCATTGGCTCCTTTCCTAGGGCTGAGAAAAAGTGACTGGCCTAATACTACCCAGCTGCCTTCATGCCTAAGGTGGAACTAGAACTCATGGTTGTCTGTTGTCTTTAAACATTACATCAAACTTACCTCTTTCACGTTCTGTAGTGTTTCAGGAGTTATAGTAAAGTCTACAGGGCTTGGAGTTGGCTTACCTTTCTGAGGCTATAAAAGAATGAAAAGAAAGTTCAGCACTAAATCTAGTGGTCATTTATTAGTTTGAGAAAGTGCGTATTTGAAATCATGTACTTTAAGTGTTAGAGGAGCTAGAATAAATCACTACTAGAATAGTCTTGGCAAGAATTACCTTGGTAAGAACAGTTAAGGTTAATCAAGCTTCACATGAATATTGCATACTATTTGAAGCATGTTCTAATCAAGCTAAAAAGTAACATTTAAAAATGTTCTACTCTATCTAATGATAACGAAAAGCAAACTCATATTATAGCCAAGGCCAGCCTAGTATTTTAGGGCACTGAATGTAGCATCAACTATACATATATACAGTGTATTGTACTGTGAGCTCATTATTAAGCTCAAATTCCTATTCCTGTTTTATCAGATTTATGTTCCACTTTTCATTCAGGAGCTTCAAATGACATATATGCCACTCCCTCCTCCTCCTTTCATCAGAACAAAAATCTTGGTGGTGGTGAAGGCTGGTAGTATGTCTGGCCAAAAGTTATTCCATCATTTTCAGGGCTGGGTGTGGACAACTCAGATCTTTTTTTTGCTTCTAATCCAGGACCTTAATCACTATACCATCCTGGCTCTTTCTGGATCTATGTAAAATCCATTTACTGTAGTATTTTAATTTGGTAAATGCTTATTCCTAAGTATAATGCAATATTTATTTTCCCTTTCTTTCACAATAACCTTGTAATTTAGATTAGGCTGAGAGTGACTGGCTCAACATTACTCTGTAAATTTCTATGGCTGTGATTAGCTTAGAATCTCTGCTCTTAGTTAATACTTCCCTTTACAGCACACTGGCTACCTGCTGAATCTATGCAGAACTTCTCTATTTCTTTCTTCAAATATATGTTTACATGAACATTTATATATAATTTTAAATCATGAAAATACTGGTAGAAAAGTAGTAACTACGTTGCCTGCTATAAGGCATAAATGTTTGTTGAACAAAGTACAAATAGGCATGTAAACCTTGTATTTCTGCTCTAAAACTGCTGACTGAAGTCAGAATGGGATTTTTTTTTAAATGTATGCTGAATGATCATGGATGATCTTGGACATCAAACATGATTGATATAAAAGAAGTACGCTGATGTGGCTTAATCGTATAGACAATGAATGAGCATCAAATTGTGAAACAATTGCATGAAAAAAAGAATGGATGGGAAGATCAAGAATATCAAGACCGAATGAAGTTGACAAGAGCCTGAAGAGATCTTCACTGGGAGGATTAGGAATGGGAGGCATGATGTTACAGTGGTTCTCTCCTTTCCTCTGCAACCAGTTTCCAATGGTGTTGATGGGTGTGGTACTGCTTGAGCCTGAGGCATGACTTGTGGGGTGCCACAGGTTTTAATGCTTTCACCCTTTCTACGTAACATCCACATGAAGCACCTAAATAATCTATCAAAACAGGAATTATCAGCAAGCAGATAATACCCAGTTGTGTACTTCAACTCTGCCACTGCTGTTAAAGTCTTGTCTCAGTGCTTGGAGGCTGCTGGGCTCTGGATAAGGAACAGATTGATTTACCATTGGCAAGACCACATGGCTGTGTGTCCTGGTTCTTATGGTGCTGTGGATTTTCATCTTTAATTTTAGATGGGAGTGCACTCCCCCCACAGAGTTGGTGTGCAGGATGCAGCTGTGGCCTGGAAACTTTTAACAACTTCATCTGATGTTCTGGGCCCCTTCTTGGACTCAAGAATCCTTTCTCAGAATTATTCATGCTTTAGTCACTTTATATAAGAACTATTGCAATCTACTCTGAGACTGCATTTAAAGACAACTCAGAAGCTGTAGCTTGTGCAGAATGCAGCAGCATAGGCAGTTACAAGTATGCTTTATAAACTCATGAAATACCTCTGCTGTCTAAGTTTCATTAATTACTTTCCTATTATTTGTGTTTACCCCTTAAAATATGAGAGAGTGGACATGCTCTCATCTTTAAAGCAATGTCATTTAATGGCTCAGGAAGCATGCAGTATCCTTTTATCAAAATACCCATTTGTTTAATTTATCTTTGGCACAAAGCATTAGTCTGAATATTCTTAGAAAATTTAACTTCACATAAATTCGGGAAAATGCAGGGAAACATGAACTATGTTGCATCTGTACTTAAACCAAGGAACTCAAGCTTTTACATGAATGAGAGTTTCATTCAGAGAAAAAAATAGCTACAGATCTGCTTAACGGCATTAAGTATATATGCTCCTTTGGTACTTTTCTATACAGTCCAACTGTAACTAAATAAATATATTCACAAGTCTCTAGTAATTAATTCCTAAAAGCAAACTTACTGGTGAATGGACTATAAATTCACAAGATTTTGTCAAATCCTTGGCCAGGAGAGAGCGTCGCATATCACATCGAAGAGTATACTATACAAATATGCAAAACAGAAAGGTTATTATCCTGCTCATGAAATAAACTCAACGTCACTCACTCCCACCCAGTCACATGACCCCCTAGCCATGCCTACCCAGCCGGTCATTAGGGCAGAGAACCAGTTGTTAAAAAAACACTGGGAGCCACAAAACCTTTTTGACATCTAAAATGAAGATATCGTTTTTTACCTTTATGCTATGTATAAAAAACTAGTGTGTTGCATGTATGAAATCAATGAACTGCTACAGAGAAAATAATTTTTTATTTCTGCATTCAACAAAAACATTTTGAACTCTGAAAAAAAAAGACCTTGGGTTGAAGGTTACTTTCAAATAAAATACTCAATGTCTATTTGAGTCCTCCTCGTATTTATGAAATAAAAAGCTGAACAATTTATCCACCTGCAGCAAACCAAAAATGCCATCTGCTTCTGTGTGCCGTCATCCTTTTATCACATGTACTGGAGGGTGCAGTAAATGGACAACCTGAATAAAAAAAGGACTATTTCACTGAACAATGTAAAATATGTATTTGCAAAATATTAGCCAATTAAAATATTTATTTTACCTGGTTGTGATTTTTCCTCCTGAACCTCAGCGCACAGTGTCTGCACATCAGGGTTGTAAGATGTTGCCTTCATCTTCACACAGGATTGTAAGCTGTTATCTGTGAGACGTGAGCAATTTTTTTTTTATATAGTTCATGTTGGAGAAGACTTGCTCACATATGTTTGTAGATCTGAAGATCGACAGAACTCCAAATGCATATTTTTTTCATGTTCATATAAGTGTCGGGGATGGCATTCCATGTATCAAACACAAGTTTGTCCAATTTGGGAAGGTTTTCAATATCACTCCATTTATGATTCTGAGCAAGAACGACCTTCTGATGGACAACATCTTCAAGATTAGCTGTCAAGGGTTTGAACTTGACACCTATGTATCTTTGTCAGCTAGGTTAGCCAGTTCCAACTCAAGATTGGGTTGACTTACACCTGCAAATGCAGTCATATTCAATAGGGATGGATTGATGGTCAGGGGAGTGACAGGGAAGGATAATGTATTTTTTTCCTCTCTGAAGTCATGGAATCGTTTCCCAAATGATGTTTGCATTATGGCGAGTGCAGACTGCAAACACTCTGAATTTGGTAATAAATTTGATAAATTGATAACTAAATTTATATGGCTGGGGGGAAAATGGAGAATTAAATTAAAAATAATGCAAGACAAAAGGAATAGAGGGAGCTTTGGATTCCCTGACTAGGAACTATATTACCAGTTTGCAGCTATGCTATGGATTAAGAATTGGATAAATCTGGATAGCAAAAGGATATTAACAATAGAGGGAGATGATCTACAGATGGGATGGCATGCCTTCCTTTGGGAAGGGAAAGGAATAAAGCACAACTACTTTTGGAGATATCAAATAAGAGGAGCCCTCCTGCAAACCTGGGAGAATATCAAGAAAAACCATTATACTAAGATCCCTGTTTGGATATCAACCATGGAAGCAATGATTTATCCTAAAGTCCTAGACACAGAAAAAACTGTGAAGTATAAAGATCTTTTAGATAGCCAAGGGAGATTAAGAACAAATCAGGAACTAAAGCAGCAAGGAACTGATATAGATTGGTGGCCATATATCCTGATCCAAACAAGATACAAAAAGGACCTTGAAAATTATGATTTTTATAGGAAGCAGAATGAATTAGACAAAATAATACAGGGTACAGAAGGAAAAATGATTATAGTTATTTACTAAGATAGTAATATAGTTATTTACTAAGATTTAAGATATAGTTATTTATTAAGATTTAAGATGGAAGAAGAGGTGGTTAAGGAGACAAGGATAGTTTGGGCCAAAAATTTTGGATACAATATACAATTAGAAGATTGGGAAAACTTATGGGGAAAAAACTATAAATTAACAATGTCGGCAATATACAAGGAAAATTTGTATAAAATGTTCTACCACTGGCATCTACCTCCGGCCAGACTGGAAAAAATGTCACCCAATAGATCAGCACAATGTTGGAAATGTAAATTTAATCAAGGTATCTATTTTAATATGTGGTGGACATGTAAAGAAGCAAAGAAATATTGGCTTAAAATTAAAAAATGGCTGGAGGAAATAATAAAACGATAGATTGAACTCAAACCAGAATTTTTTCTACTTGGAATAAAGAGAGAGAACTATAATAAAGAGACATTCTACTTGATATTACATATCTTGACTGCAGCAAGATTAGCATTCGCTCAAAATTGGAAGCAAAATTGTTTACCCACAGAAGAATTAGTGATTCAGAAAGTGCTCAATTGTGCGGAGATGGATAGGCTAACAATGGAACTAAAAAATAAAAAAGATTCAGAATACTATCTGGTATGGGACAAATGGTACACTTGGTTAAAAAACAAATTTAATTAGCTGTATTGTACTAGTTGGATTGCTATACTAAATGTAACTGAATTGTAAGATATACAATTACGATTCCTTACAATTTACTGTAAGGAAATTGTAAGATATACGATTATTATCATTAGACAGATATATGACTATTACTATGAATAAGGAAACTATAAGAGATAGGATTAGTACTATTAGATAGGTAATTATTAATAACTGAATTGTAAAATATATGATTATTAGCATTAGTAAGAAAATTGTAAGATATATGTTTATTATTACTGGACAGATGATTGTTAACAACCGAATTGTAATATATAGGATTACTAATAACAATGTCAAAACATTGGAAAAAGAAACATGTAAATTGTGAGTTAAAGTTTGGAAACTGGAATAAAAATTTTGAAACCAAACACTCTGAATTTATCATATTGTGAGCTTGTTTGATCTCTCTCAAAGAGGGGAAGTGAAACAGTGTACCTTTCTGTAAATCTCTGGCAAACACTGTCAAGTTGTGCTCGAATGCCAAAATCAACTCCAGCATGTGCAGGGCTGTGCCTCCTTTCCCCTGAAGAATTGAATATCTGCCACTAAGTGTAGCTTTTCAGGGCCACTCTGGTCATTCTAGTTCAGGAAAAATGAGGCTTTTGCTACCAGAAAAGTTTTCACTTCTTCCAGACACGCAGCAAAGCATTTCAGCACCTCCCCTCTGGACAGCCACCGGATTTTGTTGTGCATATCAGAGTATGTGCTTTCCACCTCGTCCAAATGGAACTGATGGTGATTTAAACCTTTTGCCATTACTGTATTGACAATCGGAATGAAAACATTCATTACTTCTGTGCATTCTGAGGAAATGTTGGGGCACACAATGCCTCTTGGTGCAAGATGCAATGAAATGTCAGCAGCGTCCTACCCAGCGACTTCTGCAGTAAAGCCACAAAGCCCTTCTTTGCTCCTTTCATACTCAGTGTCCATCAGTAGCCACTGACACCAGGTGTGTGTGTTTATTTCTTTCGTTCTTACACAATCCAAGACAGCCTCACAGATGTCTTCCCTCCGGTGTTTGGCCTTTTAGTGGTATCAACTCAGTCATTTCTTCCTGTGGCATAGCAGAGTCCACATATTGGCAGAACAGCGCTGTTTCTTCAATATCACCTTTGTCTTTGGACTCATCGTATGTGCTTGAGTATGCCACAGCTGAATTGATGTCTTTAGTTTGCTGTCCGGGGATGTTTTCTGCCATTTTTATGGTTCTGTCTTTGACAGTCTTTGCAGAGAGAGGCGTATCTTTGCTTTTCTGCGCAATTTCATGCTTGTTTTTGAAGTCCGAGAATAGATGTTCTGAAATCTTAATGAATGATTCTTTTATATATTTTCCATATGTGAATGGCTTCCTGTGCCTGACTATTTCCTGAGCGGCCACAAAACTAACATATATAGTTGAATTTGCAGACTTCATCCACATCTTGAAATGATTTTTGCTCAGATCAACCTTCTGCATCAGTTCTGAAATGGCTTTTTTTTCTCTAATCTCCATTTGGATATTTTTCAGCGAAGGCTGAGTGTTTATTCTGGAAATGACTTGCAACATTCCACTTTTTGTTATTTGCCAATTTCTCACCATATATTAAACATACTGGTAAATCAGTCTGGTCAGCAGAGAAAACAAATGAATCTGCTCACGCACTATTAAACATTGTTTTCTTCTGACACTTTTCTTTTCTTGCATTTATCCATGGGTGGCCTACTGGGGGTAAAAAAGCTCAATAAATTACGTACCGGCGACTGTTGCATATTGGTGGTTGTGACCAGTGGTGGGATTCAAATAATTTAACAACTGGTGTGACCATCCCAAATTATTGGCCATGCCTCACCCCTCCCCTCCCAGCCATCTGTCACATCCAGCATCGCCTCATGGCCGCTTGCCTCAAACAAACTTATCTATAGTTTTGTAAAAATGCTGTTCACCTTTTTCTCCGTTCTCCCTCTCTCTGTATCTTTTCTCTTTCCCCCTTTGTATCTTCCCCCCTCTATCTTTCTCTCCCCTTCTCTGTATCTCTCTCCCTATATCTCTTCCCCCTCCCTCTCCCTCTCTCTTCCCCTCTCCCATCTCCCTCTCTCTTCCCCTCTCCCTTCTCCATCTCTCACCCTCTTTCTGTGTCACTCTCTCCCCCTCTCTTCTCTGATTCTGATTCTCCGGTGCCTCAGCCGGATGTCTCGCTGCCCGAGAGACTGAAGCAGAAATGGCAGGTGGCTACTTCCAGCCTTTTTGCTGCTGGCTGCACCTCGGGAGCTCAGGGAGATGCACTAAATTTCACTGTGAAGAACAGCAAGCAGGCCATGAGGCGTCGGGCAGGCCATGACGTGGTCTCACAGCGCCCAGCACAGCACAGCAAAATTTAGCACACTTCACAATGGGGGAGATGGGTCTCCCCTTTCTCCAGGAACCGATTATGATGCGGAGCCACAATGCAACCCTGCCCCTCTTGCCCCTAGCAACAGAATGTGGCTTACAGCTCTAAGCCCGAAGTGGCAGGAGGCGAGGGCTACCTCGAGCACAAATGTACTGCGACAAAGGTGGAATGCTGTTGCCGTGCAAAGGCAAGTACAGGGTCACTTCATTCCTGCACTAAGGCTCTGGCTATCACCTTGCCGTATCCCCCCAGCAGAGTGCGGCGGGCCCGGAGTGAGTCTCTTATCTTCTCAGGTCAGGTGAGTAATGATTAGGAGGGGAGTGACTCTTATTTTCCCAGGCCAGGTGAGGAGTGACTGGGAGAGGAGAGGCAATGGGTGGAGCTAGCTAGATGAGGAGTGACTGGGAGGGGAGGGGTGATGGGCAGGACCAGCCAGTGGTGAGATCAGCCAGAACTGCTGAAAAACTTAAATACTGATTCGGGTGAACTGATGCGACAGGGAGCTGCAAGAGAGGGGTGAAAGAGCCACAGGTGGCTCTGGAGTTGTAGGTTGCTGACCCCCATGCTATGCTATAGCTTATAGGAAGAAAATTCATTTATAAAGGTCTGAGCTTATGTTAGGTAAGATGAATCCAGACTGTGTAAGAAATCTGTACTTTTCTATAAAGAACTTCCTCTTTAGTATTCTTCTGATTTGCTAGGATCTGTAGTTTGCTTCATTTTAAATAATGGAAATATGAAGAAAATATTTAAAGTTGCAGTTTTTCATAGATGTTTTGGGATTGTTTAAACTCGAATCAAAAAGACCAAAGAAGAAATTCATGCCATCAGACAACTCTTTTAATGGCATGAATTTCCTTGGCTTAATTTTTAAAAAATTACAGCAGTTGTGTACAATCACCATAAAGAGCAAAGTTTTCACAGACTATCATCTGTTCTCACCTGGATATTGACAAAAACTCCATGGTAAGTTTCATAAAGAATTTTGCTTCCTTTTACTTGCAGTGGGAACTCAAAAGGAATTTCTGTTTTACCACTAGGCAGTTTTCCAGATTTTACCATTTCTACTGTACTATTAATCAGTTGGATAGGCTGCAAAAACAACAAGAAATTAGAAAGACTTAATAGTTAATTGTCCTTTTTTTTGCTACAAACAAAAAGCTTATGAATTTCTGAAAATACACATTTTTAAATGTATCTTAACAAATAGGGCAGCAATCCTGTTCATTCGGGTTCAACTCTTTGAGATTACAGAAATATAACCTACACTCAATTGCAAACAATTTTAGACACCGTCTACACATCACATTAAACCCAGCACAGACATTCTACATTCTTATATATGCTCTACTGAGTGGACAGAAGTTTTCCATTTTCACCTGCTCTTGTTATCACTGCCTTTTACATATAAGAGACAAGAATAGATAGCAGAGAGTGTCCTGTATCGATGAAGCTTTCCAAGTGGTGTGTGGGTATACTGTATGTATGTATGTGTTATGTGTGTGTACACACATATACACACATACATACGCTGTTCAGTCAGGCAGCATATACCGTACATTTAAAAAACACACACATCCATTCATATAATCTTTTTCATTTGTATATTAGAACTGCTTTCAAAAATAGTAAAAATAATAAAAGCCTTGTTACATCTGAAATACCGGTAATCTACATAATCTAACTGAAAAATTAAGACATGTTCACTGCTCAAAACTCTCAAGATCCAAAATTTAGTTACTGTCCACCCATCCATTTCAAGATTTATGACTAGACAGATCAAGACTATTGTATATATGAAAAAGGGGTTTTTCCTCTTCTGAATAGTTATCCCTTTAATTTAACTACTAAACACTTAAAAGTCTAATATATGTTTAAAACACATTAAAAGAAAATAAAAAGACATTAAACAGCTACTTTACACTGTTACTAATGTGAGACATAACACTATTTTTAGGAATTAAACTATCTTTTGTGGTGAAAGTATAGTTACAGAACCTCAAGTAATGGACAATGGCTTAAAAGTAGGGACACAAGGATAAGTTTGTTGGTATAGTCACCATCCAGCTCATTGTCTTCCCCTATATACTTTCTACCTAATTTATTAACTGAGATCTCCTAAGATAACATGAAGCAACATGAGGCTTACAATAAAACCAACTATTAAAAACAATTTAAAACCAATTAAATAATTAATGTAAGTAAAAATATGACTGTGAAAGGGTTAATTAAATGTCATATATGGTGCTGCCAGGGGATGGTGCCATAGCAGAAAGGGCTCATCTCCTGGGTCCCATGAGATGTAATGCCTTAGCAGCTGTGACATGCAACATGCCTCTTCTGCTGAATCTGATGAGATGGGATGGGTAGAAATAATCAGAGACATGTGATCCCTTAGATAACCTCACCCCATACCATGGAGGGCTTTCAAGGTCAAAACTAGCACCTTGAATTGTATCCAGAAGCAAACCAGCAACCAATATAACTCAAGGAGCTCAGGTGTTAACAGTGTCCTAGGAACATCCATAACTGCCTATGCGTCTATATTTTGCCCAAGCTGAAGCTTCCATATACTATTCAAAGGCAGACCCATATAGTGTGTTACATAGTCCACTGGGAGATTACCAGGGTGTTAACTATGAATAGATGTTCATGATCCAGGAACAGTCACAATTGCTACACAACACAAAGTTGCATAATGGCTCTCCTGGCCATGACTGCATCTTTTCCTTGAGCAAGTGCAGGAGAAACCCCAGACTGCAGACCAGGTCAGTTTGGAGCAGTGCAATTTCATCCAGTAGCAGAAATGGTAAAGTCCCCAAATCAGAAGACTCTAAAACTCAAAGCCACTCATCTTTTCTTGTTAGGGTTCAGTTTAAGCCTGTTGGTCCCCAGCCAGACTCCCACAACCTCCAGGCATCAGATCAGGACATCAAAAGCATCATCCAATTTGTCAGCAGAGAGGTACAGTTGAGTATCATAAGCATGCTGATCGTATCAAATCCCATAATGACAGATGATTTCTCCCAGCAGTTTCATGTAAAAACTGTATGTTAAACAGGAGAGGAAAGAGCACAAAGCTCTGTGGTGCCCCACACAGTAGGGGCTGAGGGTGAGATCTCTCACTAAAAATCAATGACTGCTATTGGCCCCATAGGAAGGAAGTGAACCAGCACAATATGGTATTGTCCATTCCCAATCCAGGAAAATACCATGGTCAATGGTACTGAAAGCGGCCAAGAGGTCAATGACACTCAAAATGGATGTACATCCTACTCCTGCTAGAAATCATCCAATATAATTTATATGTGAGCCTCAATCTTAACTGAAAGGGATCCAAATAATCTGTGGAAGCTGTTATGTTCTCTACAATCTTTCCTAAAAAGGGTGGTTCGACACTGGTTAAAAGTTGTGCAGTAAGGTGGGATCCAGTAATGGCTTTTTGAGGAAGGGGGATGGGGAATGAACCAACACTTCTGTAAGAGATGAAGGAACAACCTCTCATTCAACGATGAATTCAACACTTCAAGACCCACCCACTTTTCACCCCAGGCAGCCATGGTCAACCAGGAGGGGCAAGATGGCTGAACTCAGTTGTAAGGACCCTTGAGCCCAACAGACTCAAACCGTTCCCAGATAACAAGCCTTTGTTCCAGGCATCTCCACAGGACTTGCACCAAAGTTGGAGTCTAACTGAGGACAAATTTAAATGAACTCAGGTCACCTAGAATAAGGCCACTGGACAGAAATCCACAGATGCAATAACAGCAGAAGTATTGTGACTTCACTACATTTACCACTGCAAAGTAGATCTTAATAGCAACTCTCATCTATGCTTGAGTTCATCCTTTGTTGACAACCAGAAGTACTCTAGATGTCTCCTCTCCCATCTCCTTTGGCACCTCCGTAAACCATATGGAGCGATGAGATCCATTGGAAATGAGACACTGCATGCTGCAATCCGATCTAAGACATAGCTGACCTCTTGTTCTAAATGGCAACTAAAGGCCTTTATGCACCTTGCAGTAGACCCTATGGAACAGATCCCACTGGAACCCTTGTGGGTCCATCAGTCAGCAAGGCTGGACTGATCTAATAAGTACGGCCTCCTTGTATTTATATTCTTCTTATATAAAGAACTGTGATAGAAAAGTGTTCCATAATCCATGCTTTTTATTGTTTGTACCTTAACAGAATTGCAGAATGCTTCAAACACACCAACACTTTTAGCACTGAGTTGCAGATTTACAGATCCTTCCATTGTTAATGAGATTCCCTGATGCTGGATTGAATCTTTACTTGATATGACCACCACTCCAGTGAGAACTTCCTAATTGGGGAAAAATTGAGAATATTATATAGATCAGTTTTGATACTACTTCTTACATTTTATATATTATGATAATTTAAGTATATCAATACAATAATTATCCAAGGCAATACTAGTATACTTAATACGTCAATATATTGCATGAACTTTCTGATTAGCTGGAAGTAGTTAATATTAAGTTGGCTTGTTAAGATAGTCTTCAGTTTAGATATCTTAGTTTGCATAGAATACTGGCAGCCAAAATGTGCTAAAACTCACCAACATTGTATTTTTACAATTAGCGGAGAATTTTGCCTGCAGCATGACTCTATCTAAATGTGATCAATGTAGTTTATTCTTCCTCTATTGTATCAGAATTCTTTTATGCAGAAACCTCTTGCGTGACATGGCAGATTAATATTAATGGACCATTTGTTGACAACAATAATATATATAAGATTGCAAATTGGAATACAAGATGATAAACGTTAAAGATCACAAATAAATAAGTAAAATGAAAGAATGTATGTATGTATATTGGGACTTTATTAGTGAGGATAACATTTCACTTTTTTATTCAGAAACTCAAGGTGGTATACATAATGTACACTGTATTTTTCTCCACAATAATGATGTTGAGGCATATTTGCTAAGAATGGAATAGAGTTTAGTCACATCATTCTTATGCAGCATAAGAATATATGTAAATGAAGATGGTTTTGTCTAGTTGTCATGCATGTGAGTTAAAATACAGATTTAATTATGAATGAAAGGAGTAAAATTATAGAAGACATTATGAATTGGTGCTGATTTTGTTGCTATGGATATATATTAAAGTAGGAATTCATAAAATGGTGATAATTGCTTATGATAATTCAATGTATGGTGATAAAAGGGATTGGGTCACGTGGAGTCCCCAGAATGAACAAGAATGGTATTATTTGATGCCTTTATTTGTAAGTCTTTAATATAGTAGTTTGGTCTTATAGTTACTGTAAGATACCAAGCTAGAACCCAGGAAATAATGAATTCCAGTCCTGCCTTAGGCATGAAAGCAAGCTGGGTAACTTTGGGCCAGTCACATCCTGCAACCTACCTCACAGGGTTATTGAGGGGAAAATGGGAGGAAGAAGGAGTATGAAGTATGTTCATGGTTTTGAGTTATTTATAAACAAATAATAAAGGTAGTGTACAGCTAGACCACGGCTTACAATTCATTTAGTGACCATTCAGTTACAATGGCACTGAAAAAAGTGACATTATGGTTTTTCAGTCATGACCTTTGCGGTATCCCCATTATCAAATGATCAAAATTCAAATGCTTGGCAACTGATTCATATTTATAACCATTGCTGTGTACCAAGATCATGTAATCCCCTTTCGCAACCTCTGACAAGCAAAGTCAATGGTGAAGCCAGATACACTTAACAACCAGGTTATTAATTTATCAACTGCAGTTAAAAACTTCACTTAACAACTGTGACAAGAAAGGCCGTAAAATCGGACAAAACTTACTTAACAAATATCTCACTTAACAACGGAAATTTTGGGCTAAATTGTGGTTATAAGTTGAGGACTACTTATATTAATCAATTAAGTTTATTCATGTGTATAGAAGACAAAGGACTGAATAGAAAAGTATGGCTGTTTGATTCCTTATGATGAAAAATATAGAAAGTTAGTGAAGGCCGCAAGGCTTATGAAAGTTCTAAATGTAGGAGAGATCATTGTCTGGGAGCATTAAAACTGAACCTTTGTTTTAAAAAATGATACATTAGAAAAAAAGAGGTTAAAACCCACAGTGCAAAATCAGGTGTCTGTAAAAAGAGAAAATATGAGTCCTATATGGAAATATTTTGTCATCAGAATGAATGGCCAAAAAGAAAGCGAATATGGAAGCTACTTTGAATAGAATGAAAAATAATGTTTCTATAAAATGCCACCAAAGCATTCAGAAAGACAACAATGGAAAGATTGAAAGAAGATGCTTGATGGAGCAAAGAAGAACAAAGGCTGTTAATGAGCAAAAATAAATGCTCATAAATGCTTATACTTCATACAATGAGGATGGCACAGGACGGTTTATAATGTGTATAATAAGAAAAAGGAAGATCCAAATAATGGAATAAAAGACAGTAAGGAATGGTTATGGTGATTTAAATAGGTGGATAAAATATAATTTTCACAATGAAACAATAAAAATTGTTTTGGAAAACAACGAAAAAATGTAGAATATAATTAATATGAAAAATATTTAAAAATTTGTATGGAAACTATAAATTAAGAGTTGAAATGAATGTTATAAATGCTATAAGTGTCTAAGAAAATAAATGTTGAAAAAGAAGTAATAGGTATTGTGAAAATAGTAAACTGCAGGCATAGATGTTATAACCTGAAAATGATCAAATAGAGGATGGTTTGCTTATGAAATTGTTGTGCAACATTGAACATGTATGTGAAAAATGCATTTGAGCTTAATATTTGGAAAAATGTCATTCTTATTTCCCTATTTTAAAAAAGGTAAAAGGCACAAATGGCAAAACTACTGGAGAATTAGTTTAAGCAGGCATATAAAGGTGTTTGGCAATAATTTGATTGAAAAAATATCTGAGGGGACATCATTTAAGAAATGCAATGTGGTTTTATGCTAACAGGAACTGTGGCGATGAGATCTATATGAATTTGAGAAAATTGACTGCACAATTCTTGATCAACAAATTTAAGTATACAATAACATGAATAATTCTTGATGGCAGAATGATTTGCAAGAATCCTGAACAAGGTAAAAGTGATTGATATGTGATGGAAAGAAAGCATGTAAGGGAATAAATTGAATGCTTAGTGAATCATTCAACTTTGAACAAGAAGACAAAGATGTTCATTTGTTGTTCACTATACAGATGAATAAATACTAAAAGAATGCCTTTGACATTAGAAGTGTATTGGCCATAGACATGAACGTGTGTACGTTTGTGTGAAGGTAATGCCTTACTATTGGCCAAGAACAAAAATGCGTTTGAAAAATATCACATAATTATAAAATACACCATGGAGTATGTACTTGAAAACAAATTAATAAGAGATTATGGTTGTGCTTAACACAAATGATTCAACATTTTCATTAAACTTTAGAATGTACAATGCAATGAAGTGAATAGATCTGACAATTAAGTATGCAGTTCAAATCCATATAGTGGATCAAATCCATAATGCATATATTAACAAACCATGCATAGCATTTTAATGTAAAAGAACTATTAAAAAATCCAAGTAAATAATTTACTCTGAAATTCTGCTCCTATAATATTCACATATAAAAATGTAAATGAATATATAAATTAATATAATACTGCAAATAATTATCAAGGAAGTACTTTGAATAGAAATTTTAGGAACTTTTGCCAGCCCAAAGTCTGAATTCAAAAGGTAGGGGCACTAAAGAGGTATCCTTAGAAGAATTTTCTTTATTGGTTTTATGGGTAAGGGAATATATTTTCAAAAACACTGAACTATATGCAGTATTCATTTTTATACTACATTTAGTAATCTCATTACATTATTTTATGAAGTCAAATGAATTTGATTTACTCACATAAGTATCATGGTTAATGCATTTATTAAATATAAAAGTATAATGTATTCAAACAATAATTATTTTTGCTCTTTTCATTTAAAATGTTTATTTTTTTCTAATAAATGGAATTACAAAGTTAAAGATTCTGAGAAATCTAAGCATCAATTTTATCATTTGCATAAGCTATTCAAGATATAATAAATCGTCATGTTAATAATTAGTTATTTTCTTTCAGCATTGTCAAAAGCAAATTCACCAACCCCTAGATCGGCAGCGGAAAAATCCCAAACAAAGCAGGCACTGAATCCTCCGCCTCCCTTTGCTATAAAGCCCAATGACTGCTGAGGGCAGGAAAGCATCTTCTTGCATTGTAGAATTGTACCACCCTGTTTTGCCCTTTATACATGGAAAATAATGCTTCACGCACTAGGTAAAACGTCTTCTTGCTATATGTTAATAGAAAACATTTGAGCAGGAATAAAAGAGGTCTTCTTTTTGGCATTTATTATTTTTAAAAAGTGATTTAAAAAACATTTCAAAGTTTTTCCGTTTCAATCCCAACTAGGTCTTTTTCTTATTTTGCAGGGGGTGAGAAGTCTGGACCTTCACAACTCCATCTTGGCAGAGAGACAGACACAGCTACTTTCTACCAAGACTCAATGGCAGCCTTGGCAACTTAAGTGGACTTGTTCACTGAGGAATCCTGGGCATTTAAGTCCAGAATTTCAAGTTGCCAAAGTTGAAAAACACTGCTTTACACAAAGGGCTCCAACTCTGATCTTCTAAAATCTTGAACCATCACATTACCAGGAACAAAGCCTGGTAAAACTCCATACACTTTAATGCATGTCCCGCCCCCCATGAACGCAGTTGTTGTTATCCTGTCTTCCAAAGCCATCGCTGCACTTCATAAATTCAAATACTAATTGTAGGGGGGGGGGGGCGTGAGAGGAAAGAGAGCCTATAAAATGTTATGGTATTCCCAACTTTAATAACTATACCAGAATACTAGTTTAAAAAAATGTGAATAACCTAATCCTTACGAAACAGATATTTGGGTGGCAAAGCTGTGTTGTTTAAAGTCCCCTTTAAAACATAGCTAGGATGTTACATACGGAACTGAACGTCGAGAAAAATATCCTGCGCACAAGATGTCAGGAAGAGTTCTTTTTTTTTTTTTCCCTCATGAACGTGTCCGTTTTGGTCAGGGCGGGCATCTTTAATTCCTCTCCCTCTTCCAGGAGGAAGATTCCAGAACCATTCGACCGACCGCGATCTCATCTGCTGTTCCAGGCGCTGACACCCAGATTCTACGGCTCCAGACAGACATCTGCGATCTTAAGGACGCTACTTCAAAAAAACAACAACCCCAAACCCCGACTGGGGAAAAACAACAACCAAGAGCTGCAAATCCACCTTAAGCTCTTAGGTGCCGAAGTCTTCGGAAATGCAAGGAGCTAATCCCGAGGAAGATTGCCACCAGCTTGCAGCGCTCTTTTCCGCCCAAATAAAAGCCTCCCTAACATCCCAGCGTCTCCACATCGCCAGATTTGTACAGCAGCACCTGCGGACAATGCTCACCCCGCAATGATACACCTTGTTAGCTCGCTTGATCTTGATGTCCAGCGCGGTACCCATCGCGACGACTCCCAACCTCTGGGGCCACGCAGATCATGTGCCTTCCCAACCTTTCCACGTGACTTGAGCCAATTCTTTTTTGGGGCAGGAAATAGGAGAGGATTGTACGGCTGGAGTCCGTTTTCTTTTATTTCCTTTCGCCGCGGCTGACTCCACCCCGTCACAAGGCGGGGCGCCCCGACTGTCACATCTGACTCAGACCCGCTGGTTTTAAGGCGCCATTTATTTTTCAGACTGAGCTCTTGCCTCGCCTCGCCTGGTTTAGGATTACCAAGCAGCAAATCGGAAGAAGAGGGGGGAGGATTTTGTGAGCGCGTGCTTTTGGTCTCCCCTGGAATTGCAACACGAGATTCTAAACGGGGAACGCAAGGACGCCAACGAGAAAGAAATCTCTGCCCCGAGGACTCATTTGGCAGGGAACCACATTTCCCAGCATGCATTGAAAAGGAAGTTAAACTTACCTGACGTGACCCGCATGCGCGATGTAGGTGGTGGTTACGCCCACCTGAATGCCAGTATTATTTCGTTTTAGATGTGTGAACGGCGGATGATGTAGGGTTTTGTCTGCTAAAAACTGTACTTACTTTTGATCAAAAACAAACCGGAAACCTACGCTAACATCATTACACTTTTGGATTCTAATAGTGGCTACCAAAATAACAATATCGTAGAATCTATTTAAAAGCGGGTCTATTGAAAGCAGATTTCTTCGTAAGTGATCGTGGGCAGGATTACGCTGTAAAAGGCTATAGCTGCAGCCTTATACGGATTTACCTAGAAGCAACCTTTGTGACCTGTGCTACTTAACGCAGAAAGGAACCTAAAGGAAACCATTTTTTTTAAAAAAAATGCTTTTAAAGGATTTGAGGATATCTCTTTGTCTTTGCTGTTTCAAGAAATCTGATTGGATTAATTCCTATATTTTAAATTTTTGAAAAGGCCTTTTCTGGATGATTGACAGAAATGAATTTTAGGCTTTTGCTGTTCTTTGTGCATTTATTTCTAATCCACTGATAGGTAGCAACATAAGTATACAGGTAATCCTCTAGTTACCATAGTTTGTTTGATGACCAAAGTTATAACAGCACTGAAAAAAGCGATTTATGACCATGTGATCAAAATTTTAGATATTTGGCAACTGACTCATATTTACAATGGTGGCAGTGTCATGGCGTTATGTAATCACCATTGGTGACCTTCTGACAGTCAATGGAGAAATCAGCATAACCATGTCATTATCTTAATAATTGCAGTAATTTAGTTATCAACTGGCAAGAAAGGTTGTAAAACGGGGCAAAATTAACATGTCTCAGAAGCAGAAATTTGGGGTTCAATTGTTATAAATCAAGGACTATGTGTAACTTTGCTAACAGTGATAGGACATGTTTTAGCAGTATAAAATATAAATTAGCAGACATGTTGGACAGTTCAGTGGGATGAGATGTCTAAATTAAATGAATGTTCCAAAATGACCACCAGTTTAGATATTGAAAAAAAAACAATGCCTGAATTCCAAATATATTAAGAGATATTTAGAACAATACTTATTAGAGAATATGTATTTTAGTAAGTTCTTGAAACATAGTAATTAATCTGAAGAGTTTAGTAATATAAAGATGACTGCCTTTATCAATCCAGCTTTCACATAGAAGAAAAAATGTACAGTTGCTAAGGCTGTAAAACAGTTTCCAAGCTCACATCAGTATCTGCAGACGTCTCTAATGGAATAATTATCAGCTAAAAATCAGAAGCCTTAAGTTACAGACCCTGTAATAAACCACACAAAATATATAATAAACTCACAGAAAGGATCCTGCTGGATCAGCCAAAGCTTATCAGGCATAACAATGTTTGCCACAGTGGGCATAGACGAACAAATGATTTGCTTTGAGACCTGGTGTTAATTTTTTTTAAGAAACCTGTCTTGGACAACAGCTATCTTTTTCTAAGGTACCTTTATCCTATGTATAGTCTGTCACTGCCTTATTTTTTAGCATTGTCAGATCTAAAAACCATGGATAAGGTTAGAGATTTTCTGTTCCTGTTTCATACATGGTATGGATATAATGAGTAGGTGATAAATCACAATAGTAGTAGGGTAGCAGGGAAGAAAGACTACATCCTTGGTTTTGCAGAGTATCTTTTAGTATAAATTTGAGCTGCAAAAATTTGGAAGATCATAGAGATTTGCTGCCATCTAATAGTTTCTTTGATTTTTTTCAACTCAGGTCTGGTAACTTACGCAAGCCACCCATTACTAGCAATCATAAGAAAGAGATACTTTAAAGTTAGACTTTTTTAATTTTTATTTTTGAGACAGACTTACAGAAAAAACATACACAACATAAAAAAACATTAAAAAACCCCGAATCGTTCAGTTCTGTACTTACAATGTGTCGGTTGGTTACAAAAAACAATATTTTTTGTGCTATTCTTTCATAGTCTTCCTTTATAATTATATTCTAGTTCATCATTT
>JAEANM010003087.1:5669-23036 GCA_017656035.1 Myanophis thanlyinensis | reverse complement strand
ATTCTATTCTATTCTATTCTATTCTACTACACAGACAGGAGTTCCCAAAGAAAAAACCAGCAACAGGAAACAATTTCAGAGGTGTGCTTGATGTAATATCCAATACCCTCATTTCTAGATTTCTCACCGTGTCTTAACGTAAGAATCTATATTCTCAGCTTTCGGGGTTGTTTGTATTATAATAAGAGGGGCCAATGTTTTGCCAGCAATGTCCATTCAGCTTTCTCAAATTATCAGTTCTATTCAAGCTATTGGAGGAGAAAATTGAGGATCTGCTTTTAAAAGAAGACATCGTTCCTCTACTACAGGGGTGTCAAATTCAATTTCATTGCGGGGCCACATCAGGGTTGTGTTTGACCTCAGGGGGGGCATGGGCAGCTCGACATCACTCCTATTGGGGGGTACCTATGTGACCCAAGTGTTCTGCAGTAAAAACAGGCTCCCAAGCTCCATTTTCTGCTGCCACTGCCTCCTGCAATCCTCTGCCAGTGAAAACAGAGCTTGGGAGGGCTGCATGCCATTTTCACTGGCAGAGGGTTGCAGGAGGCTGTGGCACCTGAAAATGGGGCTCAGAAGCCTGATTAAGATGGCAGAAGCACTGCAGGCTGGTCCTTCACTGTTTCCATGGCAACCCCACGGGCCAGATCTAAGCACCCGATCGGCCGGATCCAGCCCCAAAGCCTTGAGTTTGACACCCTGCTCTACTACTAGGAGAGGTGAATCACAAGGAAGCCTTCTATTTTAGACCTGAGAGATTTGAATATTTTGAATGGTCACTTGTAGCTTGTTCTTTCCTTACTCTAACTGGTGATTAATTTGCATCTATTCATTTAAAAGGCCTTCCACTTCATGATTCGGCTGCAGCACAGGTGCTCACTAGCCTCCATGAAGGTTGGACAGTAGTGAGAACAGCTTTATGGACTTTCACAACACTGTTCATTGTTCTTTCTTACTGTTTTGACCATTGCTGTGTCTGAGGCATCAGAAATCATGCATATTTCCAAAAACTTATGATTGATTCATAGCTTCTTGACATCTGTTTCTCATGCATATATAGGATATACCCTCTTCACCCTCCTGGGCAATTTAGTTTTCAGATCATTTGAAAAAATTCCAATTACAGATCATCCCTCCAGTTTCTTAGTATTTTTTTTCAGCTGAATTCAAGGAAATGTTCAGCTTATTCCTATGATTCAAATAGTATGAGAAATGCCCTGCAGACTTTGGGATTTATGATGCTGACCTTAGTTAGCTCAACAATAGGGTTGAGTCTTTATAGTTGTGCTTTTCTTGGACCATTATATTATATATCCCAGAAAGGTTTGGGATTTCATTATAGATTAATCTGTGAACACTAATTGTACATTCTCCACAGAGTTCCTGGTTATGTTGATGGCACTATGTACCTTTAAGCATTCCTTATGAAACTGATATAAATAGTACTAGTATTTTACTTATGTAAATAAATAATCTTGTGCTTTGCTTTTTCTCTTGTGCACAGCATTTTTTAAAAATTGTGTTAACCTTTCAGGGGGGAATAAATGCTCTGAGCAGCATTCAGTCTGCTGGAATGCATCCTGAGGTTATCAACTATCTTTTCTTCTGTTGGGGGTTGACTGATTTTCAAATTACTTGTTTCTAGCACTCATATATAATGGTCAGGCTATTGTTCCAGGGCTCTAATAGGTGGAAAGTACCAGGATGTATATTGATATTTTCTTGGAAGAAGGTGCTCCTGTGCAACTTTCTTCCACCCTTTCTCTCATTACCAGAATTAACCACTTTCTCCATCATATATCATTCCCAGGCCTATTTATCACCCCACTGTAATCAATGTAGCCTTAGTTTCCTACTTCCCTAATTCTGTCCCACAGGAATTTCTGTCACTTGTTTAAGAACAGGCCTTATGTTCTCTCTGCAAGTCAGATTGGATTTTCTTAGGGAAAGACTGCCAGGATTTTTTAAACATCTAGGTCATGGGTGTCAAACTCGATTGCATCATGTGACATATCATGACTTTTTTTGCTTTTGCAGAGCTGGGATGGGCGTGGCCTGCGCATGACACATCCGGCCCACAGGCCACCAGTTTTGTACCCCTGCTCTAGGAAGTCCTATAACTTTGTCCTAATTTTTAACACTGCAAATAAGAAAAACATTAGTCTTCCTAGATGCTTCCTACAAGCTCTCTTTTACATTTTGTTCTGTTGCAAGTTCTGCAGTTTCCACACAGCACATACTTAGAAATAGCTATTGTGTGGGCTAGAAGGAGCAAGGTCAGATTCAAAAAGTCTGAGACCAGCTGCATCCATTACCATAATAATGCTGTCAATCTTCCTATTGATAAACCAACAGTATTCAGTCTCCTGGGGTATATGGTCAGGAACAAGAGAGAAGAATTGAACTTGGGGACAACCTGGGGTTGGTATGGATTTTGAGGCTTGAAGTTGCTGGTGTTCTGTTCTAATTAAATATTTTCTACTCTCTGTAATAAACTACCTTAGCAAAGAACTATATGCTTGAGTCTCAGCCTTCAGGTTAGAGCAGGGGTGGGCAATTACGGCTCCTTTGCTGGCTCAGGAATTCTGGGAGTTGAAGTCCACGAGTCATGAAGGAACCATAATTGCCCACCCCTGGGTTAGAGTAATGGGTTGGATAAAGCTTGGTAGTATCAACCCTTTCTGCTGTTTTACAGGGAAAAAAAAGACTTAAATTCCTAGGTTCAGATCGTGGTAACTGACCCTCTTCAACTCCAAACCAGTGTCTTGCTTTTCGATGCAACCCAAGTCACCCAGCATTAAAACCAGGTAGCCATCCAGATGCACTAACTGGATTTACTAGTACGGCAAATAAATCAGAAGTCTTTACTGGTTGCTGCTGCAGCTCTTACTAGTGGCAATGACAATAGGGTCAGTCACCATTCTTGAATGGTCACGTGGCTCCTTGCCTGACAAGTATGATTGAAATTGTGTAGCATTTATGAATTCTTCCCTTCCTTCCTCCCCTCTCTCCCCCCTCTCCCACTCCCACTCCCACTCCAGATCAGTTGTAACATAGGTGACCCTGTCTTCTGCAACAGAATATTCTGGACCTATGCCATTGTGCTAACTTCATAGACTGTGACCTTTGATTAAATGATGGACAGCTAATGATGAGACTGTATACTTAGTGCATGCATATGTGGCTGACCATCAGTTGCTCACTAAGGATATGGCTGGAATGAACCAGCCTTATTTCATTACCTGATAAAGTACAAGATGGAATAATTTGGCCAGGCATCTCAGTTATGCATAGCTCTAGACTGAAGGCTTGAAGAACTGCAACACAATATGAGCAGGAAGAAGAGATGCCATTGCTTTTTTTCATTCCCTGTCCCCTCCTCATTGCCTGGCATCTGCTTGTAAGTTGTTGAACCCTTGGAACTGAAAGCCAGCAAGGCTCCACTGTCTATGAGAGAGAAACCACGCTGGCACACATATGGTCTGAGTTTATATTGCGGAGGTCAGGCTATTTTGCACAACTATATTGCTCTGCTCACATCTTCCCTGTCAGAAGAGGTAGCCAAGTGCTTATGCAGATAGGGCAGGGAGGGACAGTGGTTATTTTCCAAGCAGAAGCTGTAAGAACTCCAGAGCTGATTTGCCAAGAAATTGCACCATGCAGCAGAGCACCTGGAATATCTTACAATAGACAATGAAATCAATGCAATTAAATAGAATGAATAAAATGTTAAAGTTACCATTCTGTTTTTAAAGCCAACCCGTTCCACCACCACCACCCGCAAAAAAAAAACCAAATCAAAACAGGAACTAGATTTAGAAGCTTGTTGAATTTATTTTTTCAGCTGCTGTCTAAAAGATAAGGAAAAGGGACTCTAATCATTTCCACCGGAATGATATGTGTTAGAACTGTGATATCACTGCCAAGAAAGCACTACAAAGAAGGAATTAAAACATAACTTTACAAGTGGAAAAAACTATATTAGAAGTTCTGCCATTGTTTTTCTCATGTAATAATATTGAAATTCAGTGTTTTAATTGGAAGATTCTGAGAAATAAAAAATATAACTCTTTTAGTCCTATTCAGTCCTGTGAGATGCTTGCAGGAATTATTTGGATGAATCTGGTAAGAAAATATCTCTCAAATGATCCCATAGCAGGTTATCTAGTCTCACCTAAACATTGTTCCAACATTTCTACATATAACATTTACAGTATATGTATTACGTGATAATGGAGCATATTTGCAAGTGTCCTTAAAATGAGCATATTTAGATGGTAAAGCTACTATGTGTTGTAAAAGGTCAGACAATGTTCTATTCCACTCAAGCTATGATTAAATATTATAACTTCTAATTATTTTATGGGAAAAATAATTTTGTTAGGGAATTTTTCTAGACAAACAAATACATTTTTAAGGAAGTACATCTGTATCCATTGTATTCTTGTGGGTGCTCCAACATTGGAGGTTTTTAAGAAGAGATTGGACAACTGAAATGGTAAAAGGTTTCTGCTTGAATAGGGGATTGGACTGGAAAGCCTCCAAGGGTCTCCCTTCCAGTTCCATTATTCTGATGGATTGATACTGGTGAAGTCCATATCTGCTCGTTCTTCCTGGGACAGACAAATCTCCTTAAATGACATACTGATTTTTTAAATCTCAAAATAATCTTTACTAGGATTAGTGTACTACTCCCCTCCCCTACCCACCTCTAGCAGGTGTTACATTGCAAAACAAGATAAAGGCTCTTGCTGATTAATCTAAATCTATTTAGAAATCATCTCTCATCAAAACTGTCCCTG
The DNA here is from genome assembly GCA_017656035.1 of Myanophis thanlyinensis. Lineage (NCBI taxonomy): Eukaryota > Metazoa > Chordata > Lepidosauria > Squamata > Homalopsidae > Myanophis > Myanophis thanlyinensis. The sequence continues at coordinate 18,237 of JAEANM010003087.1, read as the reverse complement.
GGTCCTGTGTGATAGCATGGAGAATATTTGTATAAGATTGCCTGGCAAGCTATACTGCAAAAATCAGGAATATGGTTACGTATTGTTTCTGCAGCATTCTCTGAAGAAGCTGACTTATGCAATTTGTCCAGCAATCTGACTCTCTTCATCTTACTTCAAATTGTCTCAGGTTGTGAAAATGTAGAAGCAGGATGGAAAAAGAAGAGGAAAAAGAATGACTGACAAATTATTTATCGTTTTTGGTTAAAGGGAAAGGGAAATACACCCTGACTGTGCTATCTAAACCAGCTTCAGAACTTTAGGTGCCACTGCTAAACAAAATTCAGAACAATATTTGGCCTTGGGTCCATATGGCTCAATTAGAATAAAAGTATAACATTAAAAACTAAATAGAAATTGTAATGCATTGTAATGATATAAATGGTATACTTCATGTCAACAATAGCAGAAAGTATATGGATTCATTGCACAAAGCAAAATTAGAATGAATCATGGGAACTCAAAATATGTAATGACTTACTTGTCTCCTTATTAGTAGCTTTGGTAGAAAAAGACCTTTAAAAAGTAAAAATTAGATGAATAAATTATTCCAAAATATATTTTTGGACAATATTCCTATAGTCAACAAATTGTCACCATATAATGCAGGCTTTTCAGAATTTGCAGTAACTTTAGAAAATTAAAAAAGATACACTTTCAGCATCTGGTAGAATTTAATTTCAATGTCTGTTTTCTCCCATATTCTGCCTTATAACTAAACAGAGACATTATGGCATCAATAGACACCCAATTTCCTTTCCTTATCCCATTCCCTCCTTTATTTATCACTTAGCTGATGATGAATCCTAGAGGAATTGCAGAGAAATTACATCTAGTGGAGAAATATATATTCTGCAATATATCTGAATATATTCTGAAATATATATGGAATCACTGTTCAAAGACTGGAAAGGAACATCATCGCATAGAGTACAGGTAGTCCTCAACTTAGTGACCATTAAAAATTACAACCGCACTGAAAAAACTGACATGAACTTTTTTCACAATTATGACCTTTGCAGCATCCCCATAGTTGTGTGATTTACAATCAGATGCTTGGTAACTGACTCATATTTACGATAATTGCAGTATCCCAGGGTCATGTGATCATTTTTTGAAACCTTCTGACAAGCACAGTCAATGGGAAAACCAGATTCACCTAACAACCATGTTACTAATTTAACAATTGCAGTGATTCATTTAACAACTGTGGCAAGAAAAATTGTAAAAGGGGTCAAAACTCAACAAATTTCTCAGCAACAGAAATTCTGGGCTCAGTTGTAAGTCAAGGACTACCTGTAGACAACAATCATTTTCATTTTGAGTAATAATTCATATCTTTATACCTATGTTGTTTTTGTCATGATATCTTCTTTTCAGTGCTGGATCGACTTGTTTACTATTATCTTCTGCTGAAGTTTTGGTTTGAAGAATGCTTCCTTGACCTCTATAGATTCATATACTTAGGATGGAGAGTATTCATTATTGTTTAGGGCATGTTGTTCAGTTGCTGAACTTGTTATGCAATCACCAATATATTTCCCTTCTTTTCTTATCTAACTAATTTTTCAGATTTCTCATTGAAGTAATGTTTTTGTGGGTACTTTAAAAGTGAAAAAGAAGGTGATGTGTGCAATTAAGCAGCAACTCCCATATATCCATCTAGTGGAGATCTCTTACAGAAATGTATTTGTGTCTAATAGCAAACTTGAAGTGAGTGATATTATTATATCTCCAGGTGTTCTGGCATTTCCACCTACAGTAAATATTAATAGAAAAAAAACACCACGTCACGTAATAATTGTCTGCATTTCAAGCTCCCTCCACCTCTCTTTTGTTCTTTTGAAATCAAAAGCCTTTTTTCACTTAAATATTCTTCTAAGAAGGTGAAAGAAGATAAGCTTTAAAGTTGTTACATAGCATTTTTTGTGGTGTGTTTACCATTTGATAATATGAACAAGTTCTGAATTCCACATCGCTTTAGAGAAGGAGAAGCAAAGCTTTTTATATATGCATGCTCCAAATTTCCACACCATTTCATATGATTAAAATTTCATAGCAATGGCAAGTTTTCATCTCTCTGTCTTTTTGTCTCCACAAGTATTTGGCCTTGCTCACACTTTTAAATTGTCGTTGACTGTTTCAAATGCCAGGGCAGTAGAGGATGCTCAACAGCTTTGGGTATTTTTATTACACAATTCTCAAAACGATGATTCTTTTCCTGGGCCCTTGTATTAAGTGGGCAAGGCTTATAGTGGTGGGGTAGATAAGGTCATTAATGGCTCTGATTCAGCTCATATAACATATTAAAACTTTGGCTAGATGATTGAGCATGTCAGTTGCTGCTAAATCCTGAACCATTCGCATAATTCTTAGGAGCTATCCATTGATTTAAGGGCTCTGAAGTCGGAATCCTGGTTTAGGAGTTTACTTGAACATTGATATTTTATAATATTTGCTGAACCGCTGAAAAGCATCAGGTTTTAGTTTGTTTTTTTTAAGGTAAAAAATTGCAAATTTATATTACTCAGAAATACAACATATATGAGAAAATCATGAGCTACTTCCAGGTCAGAAGAAATTTGATAGTTATAAGCCTACATTGTTTAATGTGTAGATAGAATAATCTATTTTTTATAGTTTTGATAAGACTTCCCTTAAAAAAATAATCCCTAGATTTGGTTTTCCAGAAATCACATAAAGTCATAAAGAAAATGAAGCCAAGTTCCTAATGACTGATTGAATTTGGAAATTAATTTAAATTCTTGGGATTTCATTCTAATAAAGATAAAATCCTTCACTTACCTCAAATGAATTTCCTAAAGCAAGAAGATGATCAAGACCTGCCTGACATAACTAATATGGAATAAGAGGCATCTAATCAGCTTCACAAAAAGAAGTCACTCAAAGAGGAGATTAGAAAAGCATGACCTACAAAATGAATCATTTGGATTTTCTCCTATGACCACTGGAAGAAAATTGTTTTGGATTTTTTTCCCCCCAATTGTATTCATCCATTGACTCATTGGGAAATTCTTTGAAAGGATAATACATTTCTTAATGTGATTTTGAATATCTTAAGTCATGCAATTGCAATACAGTCGAATAATCTCTGGGGAATAATACTGCACTCTTCACCCTCCATCTTAATTGTATTGTGTGGGATTAAAAGAACCTGTAATTCAGTAACACATTTGTGAAGTCAGATATTCTGGGTTTAAGAGGCAGTTTAAAAGCTAAAACTGGGTTTCTGGCATTTGAACAAATCATGCCCTAAAATTCTCAATAGCATAGGAAGGATGTTTGGACACTGCTGCCTGTTTTGCCTGAAGTAGATAAACCGATGAATGTCTTGATTTGGGGGATTATAGCCTGATCTCTATGCAACCTTGAATTAATAATAATGAATGAAAACAAGCGGGAAAGCATCAAGACAATTACAAGCTTAGTCCAGTGAACCAGTAATATAATTTAGCACTGTACAAATATTAGTTAACAAATTCTCACAACACCCCCTGTGAGGTAGGGAGACATTTTTGTTCCCTCTATACAGATGGAAAAACTGAGGCACAGAAAAGTTAAGGTGTATATTAAGATGGTGGCAAGCCCATAATTCAGTGCTTCAATTTCTATAATCTGAAAACTAATTATAAAATCATGCTTCCCCTTTATGTATTAGAGCCCAGCCATGCCTTCTAAGAAATAATATGTGGGGTTGTTGCCTGTTAACAACATATATTTGATATTAAGTAATTGTTCCAGTTTTCATCCCCATATAGAACAGCATCTTTCACATTCTCATTTAGATACTATCCCATGCCCAAACTCTCAACTTTGTCGAACATTCTGTACTAGGTAAAATGTACTACAAGGGAGTTTCTTTATATATTTTTTCTTCCTTAGCTATTGTCTTCGTATTTGAAGAGAAAAAGAGGATCTCTGGAAGGCTGCTGTGACAAAAGTAGCAGAATATAAGCACAAGGCAAAGTGAATCCTTTCCTATTGCTCTCTTCATCCAAATTCCCAGAGCAATTGTCCTAGGAGGACTAGAATGTTATCACTAAACCAGCAAATAGCCAAAGCTAGATCCAGGATCTCTTCTTAGATCAAAAGTAACATCAGGAGAGGAGAGAAAACTTGTCAATCTAATGTGAAGCCAATGGGAAGGACAATTCACCCGGTGATCATTTATGGGAGGATGTGTCCATTCAGGCCCACAGAACTGGGTTTCTTCTTACAATGTTTCTTTTTCCCTCTGGGAACATCTGCTAAGCTTCATTTCTGTCAGCTGGATGTACCGTACAACATTGGTATCTGCAGGGAAAAATAATTAAAATATATCTACTTAGCATAACTTCCTTCTTGAAATCCGCAACAACCACATTTGTAGATCTTATTCCCAATTGCTAATAAAATAAGGGAAGGCTATTTTAGGAGATCAACTATCAACTTGAGCATGTGGCTAGTTTTTCTATCATAGAACTCAAATACTAAGGCAAAATACTATGCTAAGCTTAAATCAGACAAACTACGGTATATGATGACATTAGTATGTGAAGTAAATATCACACCAAGCACTGAGTGTATTCCAATTAGCATAGCCTCATTTACTCATCTCCACAGTGTACCCCAACCTGTGTTGCCTACACATGCAACATATATGAAACAACAGTAATGACTGTACTTTGTATTTGACTGTATTTTGCAAAGAACATAATGTGACTTTAAATGTCAATGGTGCAATAGTAGTATTTTGTTTTTTTTCCCACTTTACAGGGTTAATCCTGTAAGGAAGGCAGGAAAAACCATTCTGGTGTTGTTTCTAGCCTAATCTTTATTGCCCTGCTTACAGAAACTGTCCACCCAGTCACATGACCCCTTCAGCCACGCCCACCAAGCCATGTCCACAGAACCGGTAGTAAAAAAAATTTGAATTCCACCACTGATAGAGATGTATAAAATTCTAAGTAGAGAGAATGCCTTTTTTTTTGTCAGCACAGAAGGAAATGGACCCAGTGACCTATGGATAAGTTCATACATATGAATAATTTCTCAAATGCATTTTCTTTTCAACATCTGAAGATAAAATAAGATTTAATCAAGGACATATTATTTTATTGCAAAAAAATAATAACCCCACAGCCAATTTTTACTGCAGATTCTTTGGCTTGGTTATCAAAATCCTAGGTAAGGTATTCTTCATGGAAACCATTTCTGAAAGCTTTACCTAAGCCCTTTTTTCTAGACAATTGCACTAACAGAAATGTCATAAGCAAGTGCTCTTGTTCTTATTTCATTTTACATATTAACACGATTTTTTAAATCTCCCAACTGGAAGCATAACCCTGCAACTATCCCTCCTCAACCCCAGTCAATGTGTTATGCCACCCATGGCTTGAGTTTGGCTTAACTTGATGTTGCCAGCCATTGGAGTTAATTTATCCAATTATAGTTAAAATGTTTGTGGCTTAGTATGATTGTGAATACCAGAATTTTGACAGTTGTTTGGATTCAGACATTGCTCTAAGCCAGTGTTTCTCAACCTTGGTGACTTTAAGATGTTTGGACTTCAAAGCTGGCTGGGGAATTCTGGGAATTGAAGTCCAAACATTTTAAAGTCGCCAAAGTTGAGAAACACTGCTCTAAGCAATACTGTTCAATTTTTGATGTGTGTGAATCTATTCATATGGTTTATTAAATCAAAGCATTTTAAAACAATATTATGGCTTTTATATCTTTCCCATTCTTTAGCATATTGTGTGATATTTTCATTTGTTTAAATAAACCTATAAAATGTCTTTGAGGCTCTGTGACAGCTCAAGAGTCTTTGCTGATCCAGAGATGTGCACGAGAAGCCAAAAAATATAATGTCAGTATGTTGCATGGCAACAGTGAATCTAACTAATGGCAGCAACCAGGACAATTTCAAGCTGTACTGCTTTCCAGAGGGAGAGAGGAAGGAATTAAATGTCTTTTTTATTGCAAATATATTATTTATTGACAGGTGCGTTATAATTACTCTTATTATGGTCCTCATGGTGACCACATACTGTGAAACCTATTACCAATCGAAAGTCTTCCCTATTTTTCAAATGTTTGGGGGGGTTGAGGTTTGCTGGGACAAATATTTGCCTAGATGTTGTTTCTCCTTAAACTCACAATCAGATGTGTCTGAGGTGTTATATCTGATTATATAGATCAGGGATAGGTCATCTATCAGTCCCAAAAGTTCACTGGACAATTTGAGAGCATGTCTTGATTGCCATCATAGCATTGCTGCCATGGGAAGTCAACCTGTGCATAAGACAGTCACTATAGGAAGCACGGTCAGTCACAGAAGTGTCATGTAATGCAGTAGTCATCCAAACAACTCTATCACTCTACTCGAACCTTTCTGGAACCCAAGCTGGACTTTGGTTTGTAAAACTACTTTCTGTTTACATTTAATTAAAAATACTTTTAAAAAGTCAGGTGAGGCAGGCAAATGGGCACATTAGTGTTCATAGGTACCATACTCTGGCCTAGATAGCTTCTGGATACTTAATCTAGATGTACATGTATCATGTATTGCTTAAATTTCACAATACTACATTTTTTTCTCATTCCGCCCCTAAATGCTTTGAATTGCCTTGCAGGATTCCATGATACCATTTCCCTTCTGCCTTCAAATGTTTCCACAAGCCTTGTTTTTGTGAAGCTTTCAGCACATCTGCTTCTCATGCCTTGATGGAGCTGCATGTAAGCAAGCCCCAGCATCTGCAGGTGGAGCCATTTGTGGTAGTTCCCTATTTATATTTTCAAATATCCCCTTTTCTATGCTTTTTTCCAAGTATTATCTTGTAAGCTCTATAGAACCAATATTTGCTGCTTGTCCTCTGGAAAGTTCCATGTATATCATTCATGAAAAAGAAGAAACACCCAACAGACATAGGATGAGGGTCAATCCAATTCTTGTTTCCTTTGCTTGCGGAGAGTGGGAGGGGAGATGATTGGCATTTTATAATAGCAAGGCTGAACTTGCCTAGTCAGAGAAATCCTCACAAAATTGTCAAGGCAACATTTTTCTTAATTGCATCATGTGTCTGGCCTATCACTTCTGAAAGGTTTCCTGCCCTACTACAAATTTTATCTTCTAATAAAAGAATGGTTTAATTATTCACACTCTTCTCTGTTTTTTTTTCCCTGATTGAGGTTATGGGGCAAAGGTAGAGTGCAGTTCAGGCAGGTTAGTTTTCTGTACTGTAAGCTCTTGCCAGAAAAATAAAGAGGTATAAAATACATGCTTCACCAGCAGCAAGTTTTTACAACACTGGATTCATTTCTAAAATACATTCCAGCTTGCTCAGAGAAGTGAGCTTCCACTGGGTTGTACTAATGTACTCTTACTAAATCCTTCAAATTCTTATGTACCACATGTATGTGGTCTCTCCCGTCCTCCCATTCCATTATTTCATAAGCTTGGGTGTAGACAAAGGGGGCCGTAAGGCAGAGTAGCTATCATAAATTACACAAAATATGTAATATTTGAGGTTCAGTTTTGTATCAGCTTCCAAATATAATTTTACTTGATTATACCACTCTGTCCTTAAAACACAGAAATTGATTTTAAAAAGCAAGCAAACCAAACTCATAAATACCATTTTGGAAGCAGCAGACATAATAATGGGTAGGTTACATGTCACAGATCAACTTGTCAAAAATGGATTTCAACAATTCACCCAGGTGAGAGCAAGACAGAGGAAAGATCAATAGAGTTTGGCAGATGCCTTACTGTAGAGTGTCTTGGAGATAACCTTGGAGAAACTGTTTAGAGATATTACAACAAAAAACACATGCAAAAATATGCACTGAGCCTAGGAAACAGGGAAAGCATTAACAAGAGACTCAGATAATCTCCTCCCTGACTCCTTGGGGTATAAGAGGGAGGGAAGGGAAGCACATCAGGCCACAGTATTTTGTTAATATAACCTATTTAAATAAAATATAGTGCCAGTCGTCTTTGTAGTCCATTTCCTGATCTGGTCAACTTCAAAGGGCTGATGCTCTGACAAAACCACACACACTCACACACACAGGGCCTTATTTAGAACAGGTATTGAGTTCCAAAAAGTTATAGCTGAGTCAGTGACAACAGGGACAGCTGCCAGTGCAGCACTCTTGCCAAGGTTGGCTTTGAATTCAATGGAGTGCTTTGCACTTCTGTGAGAATGAATGGATTTGGTGTGAGTTTCATTTGAGTCTCAAACTTTAATCATCTTTAGAAACCTTTGGATCTAATCCTCTCACTCCAGATAATCCACTAAATGCTTTTCATCAAATTTGAGTCTTATGGAATCTGTGAGGTAAAACCCCATTGTATTGTGCCATCACTGTAAGCGTTGCCTTCTGCATCATGATCCCCATTCTGATCATGGAGTAGAACTAAATGCCATTTTCTCTTTGCTCTTGGTCTGGTAAGTATACCAGAGGTAGCCTCACTTATAGTGCATAATGAACTAACAATATAGTAACAGTAACTAAAAATATAGTAACTGCCCCAGCTGCCATCTAATCAGTGTGCCCCACTGCTGCTGCTCAGCATGTGGTAGTAGATAATGGAATATGCCCACAATCAATGACTTATATGCATGGATGGAATATCAAATCCAATTATTAAAACTACTCCTGAACTTTTTCCTGAAAAATATTTGGCAATCACTTCCACTTCTGATGTGTATCTAATAGCAGTTCAGGAGACTTAAAATGATTTTCTCTCCCATCCTCTTGTATAGCAGTTTTAAATCAAATATCTCCCTCTCCTCTATCATTTAAGAAATATTTTTCCAGGTGAAATCGAGCATAAAATGCATAAATGTAAAAATGATGGGCAAATATGAAATAGCTGGTAATACTAGTGAGTTCCTGAAGTTTCCTTAGCGCTCAGGAAGGTGTGTGTGGGGGGGTGAGGGTGGCAAATGAAAATAATTCAGTAGTCGCCTCTTATTAATTTTCATTTGGAAGAAGTCAGTTATTTCCTGTAATTAAGTAAGATGCAGAGTAGATATGACAATCTCTAATCTAACCAGGCTGAGTGAAAGGGTATATAAACATATTGGCAGCACAAATACAGGCTATGCAGCTGTCTGAGACAAACGAAAAGCGCTTCAGGCAGTATCAAGCCAAGCATGACAGATGGAAGCAGAATGTCTTGTGGGATATGAAGAGGACAATGCAGAGCAAATGTCCAGCTTGCCTTGTGAGTGACAGAGAGTGGTTTGTTTGTACACATCTTTTGCTAGAGAAGATCCTTGACCTTAGCTTTATATTAGTTCCAACCCATGGAGTCTTCTGAGCAAATAGTTCCCAGCTCATTAGCTAACTATTTGTTGATGCCATTTTGACAGCCATGAGAACCTGCTAAAAAATGGGAGAAATCGTAGTGAAATCTGACATTCAGATCTTCTTCCCAAGAAATTATTGGCATCCTCCAAATGCACATCACTCCCAATAGGTTTTTAGATAATGCAGCAAAGTTATCCTGCACAATCTTTAATGTCCGATGCTGGAATGAGATAAAATATTTAAATATTATTCAAATCTATCTTTATTCACATAGTTTTGGAATTTATGAGCTTGTGTCGTGCCCTTGACTCCCATTTGACAAATGAATAGCATTCCAACACTGCCCCACAGTAGACACAACAGTACAAAGTGAGGGGAATAGGAAAAAGAATGACAGCTTGATCTGCGCTGCCATAAGACATGTTTTGTTTTTGAATTCCAAGACATCTACCTGCAACAACCCACCAGGATTCAAGTGATCAGTTCAGACTGACTTCAAGGAAGGGCCTTCCCACTTCAATAATAAGGGCAAGCAAGAGAGCAATCTTGGCACCCACTACCCAAGTTTTGTAATCCTATTTTTCTCCAGAGAATTACCTATAGTTAATTCTTCTGAAAGTAATGAATAAGCCTCACTTTGATGGAAATTTAGTGGCTGGGCAGTTTTTCAAAATGTGAATATATACATAAACACATTTCTATATGCACCATTTTCAATGTTTTCAGTTCTCAGGTAACCAGACCAAAAGTGCTTTAAATAATGGATAGAAGACCTTTTCTTTGTTCTGACTATATTCCCCAATGATATTCTATCAGAAGCCACACTGTGATGGCATCTGAGGTCAATTTTTCTCTTTCTCCCCTTCCACCTGCCCATATACTCTCTTTTACTAATAGTCTTATTATTCTCCTTCCCTTTTCCTTGGAAATGTTTTGCTTGGAGAAGGATAACTTTTTGCATAGATCTGAACTGATAACCAGCAGAAAACTTTTGGAATTAGAGTATGGGACACAGGCTAATGAGTCTTGCTTTAAAAAATGAGTGACTCCAAAGTGCAATTACTTAAGTCCACATTTTTATTTCTGAGATTCATGTATTACAGAGTACTTCAAAGTCCATGATTGGACCTAAGAATTATGGCTCAATAGAATAGAGGCCCCTAATTTTTGTGTGATGCAATCCTGTATTTCCCTGCATGGTATTTATGATTACTACTGTTAGAGGCAGGGACACATGCAAGCATTCACACGTGTACATGTTTCTCTGCTTCTATCCATAGCAATCCTATGATTGCAGTTCTGAGCAATTGCACTTTTCGTACATAGTTCTGTGGATGACAAGCATGAGAAGAGGAGCAGAAAAAAATGACTAGAGTGAAGACAAGAGAGTTTGTTCTGAGCAAAATACATTTTTAAAAAGGAGAGGCAAAAATGTTGCTGAGAATAGAGCAAAAGCGGACAATCTCTTGCTAATACCTGTTGGCTGTCGAGACCTTGCTTCTTTCAAGTAGTAGAGAGCCTTGTTGTAGTCTCCAAGGTGATAGAATGCTACTCCTGACCTGTAGAGTGCCTTGAAGTTCTCCCCTTCTTTCTTCAGTACTTTCAGGCAATATTCTTTGACACGCTCATAATTCACCAGCTCAGCTTGAAGTAGGCAGGCTATAAGAGAAAAAAAGAACAGCAACTATTATGCTTTAAGTCTATTTTAAAGAATTACTCTTTCAAAAACAACAAGAGAAAGGATGTGGAGTTGGATGAAAAGGAGACAACTTAGGAAATGGTATTCTCATTTAGCTGAGCATCAGATCCCATTTTCCAATCTCTAATCTCAGCAGAAATTGTCTATACTGCAATTGTCTATACTGACATAAAGGTGGCATGGATGGATGGGAATCCACTTTGTTTGTTTGTTTGTTTGTTTGTTTGTTTTACAAATGAGCCAGGAATTCCCTATGTACCAAGCACAAACCTTTGTACAGACAGGCAAATGGATTCAAACTGTATGAAAGAAATAATACGCACCTACAAAGCATATAGGTACATAGAATTCTGAATTACATGGGCAGCTTAAAAGATATAAAACTAAAGCAAAAATAGTGTTATGAAAACATAAATATGGATACTTGAACTGCAAAGCTACTTAACATGAAGCATAATACCCAATAATATTTTCTCTGTTAATTGTATACTTTTAACTCAACACTTACACTTTATTTTCTTACTTAAAGCCATTCACAATGTTTCCATCTTCTGTTATAATCTGAAGAAATTCTCTATAATCAATAGTCACACAAGATGGAAATAAGACTCTTGTTCATATAGAAGCTATGCATATATATGGAAGATGAAAAGTTGATATGTTAACATTTGCATGTCCAACTGCACAACCCTGTAAAAGTTATAAAGCTGCTGCATAGTGCTTTGGATTGTTCAGTAAATCTTTTTTATCCTTTTTACACTGCAAATGAAGGCCTGAGACTACTTTATTTAAAAATATTTGGTAAAACCATGGGACCATATGTACCAGGGCTTCCCACATCAACCCCTTTGTGACTAAGGGATACATTACACCCACTGAAGATGCAAACTCACTAGATAAGCACTGTGGTTATTTCAGAACAGAAGATCATTTACAGGTTCACGGTAGTGACTCACTGGCTGGACTGTGGTTATATATAAAAAAAAGTATTTTGCTTGCATCATGTATCTGGTATCTTCAATTTACAGAATGATAAGAAGACTAAAAAGTGCTGCTGTCAGCATGGGGCCAACAGACAAAAATCTAAGAACCTGGACTGTTCTCAGACATCTTTATGATGTTCTTTCTTGTCATGTGTTTGGCAAGAGATTCTGCTTTTCCTTATCGTGCTTGTTTTTCTTTCACAAAAACTCTACACAAAGTGTACCTTTCCTGAACTGAAGCCACACAATCACATCAATTATACAGAGCTACACAGGCACAGACAAAAGTACATAGTTATTAAATGTTCTGTCCTATGACTGCAGTGAGAAATCTCCATTCCTGTATTTTGTGCAAGCTACAATTTAGCAAGAATGGATTAATTCTGCACTTTTCTCTGCATTTTTTTATATCATGCTGTTTCCAATAAAGACTCTCTTTTTTTTAGACTCTCTTTTTTTTTTCCCCTTCACAATGGTATACTCTGTGACAAGGCCACAGAACTCTGTGTGTGTGTGTGTGTGTGTG
>JAEANM010003086.1:0-23038 GCA_017656035.1 Myanophis thanlyinensis | reverse complement strand
GTGGTACGTTGCCTGGGATCTTATAGTCCTGAGTATTCTTCTTGTTACGTTGCCTGGGATTGTGGTACGTTGCCTGTGAGTCTTTCGGCCCTCTTGGCTGCCTCCGATGTTGTTACAGCTGCCTGGGAGTCCTTTGCAGCGAAAAGGCAACTGGTCTTTGTTTTTGTTTTTTTGAAGACATTTCCCTTCTCATCCCAGAAGCTTCTTCAGTTCTGACTGGATGGTGTAGGATGGAAGGATTTATACTCCTTGCAGACAGCTGGTCATTTGCATTCCTTTTTGTGTGGGGGAAGGTTTAGGGAAAAAAATGCTCATGGCCCACAGGTTGGGGACCCCTGCCCTACGGAATTGCATCTGTTGTAAATATCTGCCAGTTCCCAAGATACTCAGAATTTTTAGAATAACACTTTTCCAGATTCAGGTCGTCCCAAGCGATTCTTCTTTAAGGAAACTGCTTTTTTTAAAAAAAATCAGATTTGGAAATTCCTCTTGATTCGTCATTTAAATTGGGTTTTCTTTTTTGATTGATCGGCCATTGCATTTATTTGAAATTTTAATCCGGTTTTAATTGTATATATTCATGTTTTATTAGGCTGTACGCCGCCTCGAGTCCTTCGGGTGGGAGGCGATATAGAAATTAAATAAAATAAAAAGAAATAAAATAAATTTAACCAATTATTAAAGGGTCCATATTCAAATCAAATCAAATCACATTACATTTTATTCATCACATGCACAGACATTGGGGTGCATATCTTGTTTTTGGGATCCTGGCCAGCTGTGAAAATATGATAAAAGATTGACCCAAAGTGGACATCGTCCTAAAGTTTTGTCTGTTTAAAAAAAAAAAAAATAGGGCTCAAACGAGTGACCGGGAAATTCAATTCCAAGAACCGATGTGATGCCCGGACCTATTCCTACATGCTGCCAACTTTTGCCTTTGCCCATAAAGATGAGGCTCCTCAGGATGAAACCTACCGCTTGAATACCAAGACTTTGGAGACCGTCAACGACCTCCTGGCTTGCTACAAAGGCACCCACAACTTCCATAACTTCACCTCCCAGAAGGGCCCCAAGGATCCCAGCGCCAAACGTTACATCATGGAGATGTCTTGCGAAGAGCCCTTCGTGAGGAACGGCATGGAGTTTGCGGTGGTGAAGGTGAAAGGACAGAGTTTCGTGATGCACCAGATCCGTAAGATGATCGGCTTGGTGATCGCCATCGTGAAGGGCCACGCCACCAAATCCATCCTGGAACGGAGCTGGGACGAGGAGAAGGTGGACATCCCCAAAGCTCCTGGTCTGGGTCTGATTTTGGAACGGGTTCACTTCGAGAGCTACAACCAACGGTTTGGGGACGACGGTCTCCACGAAGCCCTGGAATGGGCAGAAGAAGAGGAGAAGATTGCGGCTTTCAAAGAGCAGTACATCTATCCCACCATTATCAACACAGAGAAGGAAGAAAGGTCCATGGTGAACTGGCTGGAGACGCTCTTCAACCATCAGTTTGATTCCACCAGCTCAAGGTTGCAGGAAGACAGCAGAGATGCCAAGGTAAGAGGAAATAATTTTGGCTCCCTCCTTCTCAGCCCAAGAATCAGGGGGGATTCAGTGGTGATGGGGCTGGACTAGAAGTGGAGAGACTCTTATTGAAGTGTCCACTCGGCTACGTTGCCTGGGTAATTTGGGGTCTTTCTCAGCCCACAGATTTATCATTGTGGGGATAACATGACGGCAGATGCTGATGGGAATTCCATGGGGGGTCCTTGAAGAAAGCAGAATATAAATTGAAGAAGGTCCCAAAGGTGCTGTCAAAAAAGGCAATGTTTGGTTGAGTTTTCGTTGAAGGCAGTCTAGTTGCCCTTTGGAGAGCACCTTTGAGACAACCATGGTTAACTGAGCTCCCCCATAGACAAAAATCTAAGAAGGAAGCAAGTTTGCAACTTCCAACTACGATATTGCGGATTGTAATGATTGCCTTGTTGTGACAGTTTTCTTTGGGAAGAATTAAAGTCCCCCCCCCCTCCCCACACACAGGCAAATGGACTTTCTTGGGTTTTTTTCCTTTGAAAATTTTTTTGCTTCTCGTCCAAGAAGCTTCTTCAGTTCTTCGATGAGAAGCGGAACATTTTCAAGGGAAAGAAACCCCCAAGAACAGTTACCTGTTGGGGGTGGGGGTGGGATACCCACCTTCAAGACAATAATGACCTGGGATGGTGAAGCATTTCCATTGAAGAATTGAAGTGTTTTGCTTCTTTCAGTCTGATCCTGAAGGCAGCGATGGATGCGAAGACAATTCTGATTGAGGATTTCAGGCCCACTTGGATACCATGGATTCTAGTTCCTTTGGCCAGAAAATCAAGTTTTTCTCAAAGATGGATGTTCCTTCGTCTTAAACAGAGATGAAGAAGGACAGAAGTGATGTTTTCTGTCCTCTGCAGCAACGGAATGGGAGACATGCTAGCTAGAAGAAACACTGTTTTAATTATGTTCGATTAAAAAAAAAATTAAAATGTGTCGGAGAAAAATAATTATCGGACTCTTAAAGATAAGTGCAAGCCGTTAAAGAACGCTGTTCCCTTTTGTTGTTTTTTTTGTTTTTTTTTGCAAAATTAATGGTTCCTTTGGAAAGCTTTCTGTGATTATCGGCTCAGCCAAGTAATAAGGATTTTGGGAACCGTTCCTTCCTTTTGTAAAAATATGTTTTTAATTTTCTTTTTAATTTCCACTTTCTCATAGACCAAATAATGTGGTTGAAACAAACTCTGGGTTGGAACATCTGAGTTTCATCTCCATTTTGTAGAAAACTGTCTTATTTCAGGTGTTTTTTAAATGCTCCTTTTGAAAAAAATAATAATAATAAAGGCTTCTTATGATGCAAGGTACAAAGGTGTTGGGTTTTTTTTTTTTTTTTTAAAGAATGATTTCTAATCCAGGGGGCATGTAATGCTGCCGTATCTTTGTTGATCTGGGGGAAGGTCAGAACATTCTAAGCTTTGGAAGCCATCAAGAAAAAGAAATCAGAATGTCATTGTTTTGCTTACTAGATGACTGTTACTACAAGTGTAATCCTTGACTTCACAATCATTGGTTTAGTAGTGACCAAAGTGACAACAGCACTGAAAAAAGTGACAACATTTGCAAGTCAAGGATGATTATCAAATATACGGATGATTATGAATTCCCTAATAAAAAATAAATAAAGATTGCAACAAGGAACAGCTTAGCTGCAAATAAATGGCTGTTTATTATCATTTATTTGGTGAAATGAGGTTTCAATCTAATTATTAAGTGAGTATATTTTTATGAGCAAAATGCATCACCATGGGAGAGCTGGATTGTTGGAAAACTGCTGGAAAATATTTATAATAACGATTTAGTTTAGAAAAATAAGTTTTATCTCTTGGGGTTTGGGAGTTACAGAACAAAACCTACAATTTCCAGGATAGAATCAACCTTGTTTGTTAAACCAGTTTTAAAATAAAAAAGAGATCTGTATATCAAGCTTTATTCATTGTTATTCTCCTTGTGCCATATTGGAAAATCAAAATTTCACATTCCTGCAGTTCATATTTTTAAATGTAATAGTTAATAAGGAACGTTCTCAATAGTGTCATTGATGGGGAGAGGCGGTTGGATATATTTCGCTTTTTTTTCTTCACTTTTTTTTTGTCCCTTGCTGGCTTCCGTTCTCGGAAATACTTTCTTGCTAGTTTCCTTCCGTTTACAAAGACCCCACCTACCCACCCACTGCGCCTGCGCTTTCAGAGCTGTACGTTGGAATCGACCAATAGAATCTCTCCCCCCCCATGAAGAACTCGCGATGGTATGATCTGGAGAGGGGGATTCTTAAGTGGTGCCGTCCGGTGCAGATTGCAAGAAACGTGGTTTTTGGGCAAACTTGGAGGAACGAGGTTTGCACGAGGGGCAAAAAATAAAATTATTAAGTAGATAATTTTTTTAAAAAAAGATTAAATTCATTTTTTTTAAAAAAGGAAAAGGCATTTTTCTGGTTGGTGGGGACTTAAAAGTAAGTGTATAAATATAAATGAAATTTTCAGCCAGTACAATAGGTTTGTAGGGTGAGTTTTATGTATTTTATGACGGTTTTTTTTAAAATATGTATAGTTTTTTTGGTTGTTTTTCAGTAGTTTTGTGGCTCTTTGGAAGTGTTTTTATAGTTTTAATTGCTTGCAAGCAGGGTGGATAAAAACATTTTTTAAAAAAAATAAGTTTTATTTAAATTGGATTTTTTTTTATTTTTATCCAATTTGTTTTAATGAAATGCTTTTGGAATAAAAATATATCTAAAGATAGTTTTCTGTTTAAGATACATTAATAATGTAGTTTATTCAGCATGAAATGAAGCTTAGTTATGCAGCACGAGGCTGTGCATTTTGCAATATTGGGACTGTTGGTGAGTCAACAGCAGCTGCTTTTAAAAAAATATGATTTAAATCGAGTCAATTTAAATCAAATCCATTCTGCTTGCAAGCCTCCTAGAGTCTTCTGGAGAGAGAGGCGTGGTTATATAAATACAAATAAACCACTAAGCAAATAAATTTAATTCCATCATGGGATCGACACAGGACTCTGGGTTTTGCTGGTTTTGGATCGAAGGGTGTGAAATTGGAATAATTAATAAATGATAGTTTAATTCCATTATGAGCTCATTTGTTGAGAGGGAGAGATTTACGGATGGTGTAATAATCAGAACATTAATTGCAGCTCCTGCTTTTCCTCAGCCTTACTCCAGAGGCTCCACAACCCATGGAGTGCCTTGGCATTGCCTGAGGATACAATGAAAATGTTTACCAACTGGATGTCCAGAAGGGTACTCAGTCCTCTTTGAGGCTTACAGTTGGAACAAACATGCCTTATGTTACCTGTTGATTGACTGGGGAGCAGTAAATTATCTCATATTTAATTATAATTTTCTGTTTTCGTTCTTCCATTTCAGGCACTTGGATTCTAATACTCATGATGGACAAGTACTGCCTGAATGCCAGTCACAGCTTCTATATAACGAGTACAACTGATCTCCAGAACAGATCCCAGCAGTATAAATTGTGAATTGATCTTGAGATCTTCTTAAAATACATACCAAGATTCTCTCCTTTGGAATACAGGCAGAATGAGTGAGTCGTTTGAATGAACTGGTTTTGTAACCTCTACATTGGAAGGAATCGGCCTGTGTTAGTTAGGGGCATTGAATAATTGGAATATGCCATTAAGAAGCCGAGCTGTTTGAGAGACCCACATAAAAAGCAATGTGGTTTTCCTAAGTCCCACGTTTTAAAACAAAGTTAACAATGCAAAATCCAAAACGGTTTTGGATGAGATAGGATCTTGGCTTCTGAGAGAGGTAGGTATCAGATTGCAGGTCAAATTGTTCTTGGCTTCTGAGAGAGGTAGGTATCAGATTGCAGGTCAAATTGTTCTATCTTATCCCATCTAAAAGTTTCTTTTGGTTGTTGCATGAGACTCCTGGTGTTTTTTCCCCTGCTAAAATTCTACCTTGCTCAGAACAGAATTTTGGAGGTCTGGGAAAAGTGATTTCGGGTATGTCTAATTTAAACTCTCATCTGTCCAGATCTGTAATCTGTAACTGCAATGAAATAAACTGGATTTTAACAGGATGATTGTGTCTGAACGTCTTCGAAACTTTTTTTGAAAAGTTGCCAATGGCACATACTCAATAGAAAGACTCACGTGAGAAGAGTCACGTTTAAACAGCCTCAAAAATATAAATAAAAATTGTGCATATACCCACATATATGACACAGAGAAACAACGTAATCTAGTTGGGATGTATACATGTAAAGGATGAGAAAAACGCATCCTGCGAGTTTACAGACAGATGGCCTAGGGAACAAAGCTGTTACAGAATCTAGTAGTCCTGCTAGAAATACTTAGAAATTTCCTCCCAGAGGGGAGCAACAGAAACAGACCGCAGAGTGAGTGTATAGGGTCTCTTAACAATGCTTTTGAGCTCTTAAGCACACAGCATTTATTATTCTGAACCTTCTCGGCTGTTCTTACTACTCAAATCAAATCAAATTTTATTCATCACACGCACAGTCATACATGGTACGAAATGCAGTGAAATGTATACTCCTTGTGGAAAAACTATGCGGTCACTAGGAAATGAAAACTAGGAATTGATGGCCCACAATAAATCGAGTCGAGTTGCAGCGTACATGTCTGTCTTTCAGATTTGGAATTTTCCTGGTTTTGAGTCCCAATTTCTGCAAAGCAAAAGCCCATGGAAACCCCACTCGTATTAGCCACCCAGAGTTGTTTTGCAGAATGAGATGGGACAGCATAAAAACTTAATATTGCAAGATTCAGTCACCGGGAGCAGAGTTTTATTCTTCCTAAATATTAAATTTAATCTTAATATCGTTCACTATAAAGTCAGGGGCTTAACCATGTAAAACGAAAATGGTCATTTTCTATTGCCTGCTTTTGCAGTGGAACTTTGCTGAATGCATTCAAGAATGCAGGAATGGGGGCATCAACAGAATACACATCTCCTTAGGAGAATCCTAAAACCCCATTTGTTTTATTTAGAAAACCCACCTCCAAAAATGCAAGACTTAATTCTTTTTCATTAAGCAAGGCTTCCCCCATTGCGCATGCGGAGTACGGACTCCTTTCCCCTGCTTCCTTCATCTCTAAAGCCAGGCTTCCCGCATGCGCACTCAGTTCTTCCAGCCTCTGTACGATTGCGAGGGCAAAAAAAAAAAAAAAGCAAGCGAACACCGTCGTTTTCCCTTTTTTTGTCCCTTGCCGGCGCTCGTCCGACGGCGCATGCGCCCTTTTTTGTTTTCTTCCTCAGGCTCCTCCCCTTCCACCCCCCCCTCCGCCCCTCAATCCGTTTCCTGTCAGGAGCGGATGGCCGAGGCTGGGCCCGGCTCGGAGCGGGCCGTCTTTCGCTGAGCATCGGCGGACGCTTCCCTCGAGCGCTCCGGCTTCCTGAGAGCCGACGCGGGAGTGGGGAGGAAAAAAAGGTAACCAGCCGGGCTGCGGGTGGGAAGGCAGGCGGCTTAGGCCGCACGAAAAAGAACGTTACGGTCTTCGCTCTCTCCCCCCCCCCCTTTTCCCGCATCCATCCTGGATGTCGCGCGCGCCCGCTGAGGGAGAGATAACGGGAAGCGGCAAAGGCCAAAAAGGTGACGTTGCGGGAAAAGCGAACGCGGTTTCTTTTTTTTCCCTCCCTCCCTGGTTATGGAAGGTACCTTTGCTGGACTGGGAGACCAGACTGAGCTGCCTTTCTGGGCTGTTTGCTCTTCCTCTGCATCCTCTTTAGGGTTGAACGGCCACGATTAACGGTCCTCTGGAGGAAAAAGGATAAGATAACGATGGCCCTGGATTGATTGATTGATTGATCAGTCAATGAATGGACCCTTATCGAAGCTGAGCACCAGCTGCAATGAAATAAGAGTTAAAATGAAATAAGACAGAGGAAAGGGGGAGATGAAACAGCCCAGGTGAGATGAAATAGGATTAAAAAGGTAGCAGGTAAAGATAAAGGGGAAGGTTAAAGAGAGGGGGTAAAAAAGCGAGATCGAATAATTTAATTTAATTTAATTGCATAATTTCTATACTGCCCCCTCTCCCGAAGGACTAGTAGAATAGTATAAAAGGGAAGAAGAACTTTATGCGAAGTGGATGGACCGTATGGAAGAAGAGAAGAGCATCGCCCACAGGAAAATAGAGTAAAATAGGAAGGAAGATAAAACAGGATTTTATCCTTGAGATAAAATAGGATTACATGTAAATTTATAAAGATAAAATAGAGTAAGATCAAATAGGAGGAGAAGGAAGGATGGAAAGAGGAGAAGAAGCCTTTATTAAGTCAATGGACTGTATCGGAGATGGGCGTCAGGCACAGTAAAATAGAATAAAATAAGATAAGATAGAATGAAGGAAGTTACAACAGCTACAGTGAGATAAAACAAAGGATAAAATGTAGTAGGTGAGATAGCAAGGGTAAAAGGAGCAAGATCAAATAGTGTAAGTTTACTTTGTTGTCATTGCACTCCAAAGAACGAAATCAAATGCCATCGTCAGTGTACATTATGACTATAAAAATAAAACACAAACACACACATCCTTCCCATTGAATTGGATTGAAAACCCCTGATATGACATTCATATTGCACTATACAGTAGAATTCAATATAGTTACTGCTCTGGGATAGAAGCTGTTTTTCAGCCTGTTTGTCCTTGTTTTATTACCCTGTATCGCCTGCCTGCCAGATGGAAATAATTCAAAAATAAGGTGCAGGAGAAGAAGGAAGAGGAAGAGGAAGGGTTTATTAAGTCAAAGGACCATATCAAAGATGAGCATCAGGCACAGTAAAATAGAATAAAATGAGATAAGATACAGTGGGGTGAGATAAAATAGCTACAGTGAAATAAAGCAGGATAAAATGTAAGATAAAGTGAAGATAAAAGAGTAAGTTAATTTAGTATAAAGTGAAATAGAAGAGAACGTTATTAATCAAGTCAATTTACTGTATCCAGCTAATACAAAGATGCAAATAGATACAAAGAAAATGAAACTTCATAATAGATTATCACTCTTGCAGTTATCTTACGTCTGATCAACATGTTCTGTCCTCTTTGAGATGACCTTTGAAACGCAAAGTACAGTCTTACTGATGATGTTGCAGGTTTGTTTCCTGCAAGAAGTAAGACTGTTTTGTCTGGGTGCCCCGATATTTTTTAGTTTTTTACATAAGGGTTTAAATAAGCCGCCCTTTCTGGAGAGTGCAATTTGCAATCGACAAGGATGCGTCCAGGGTCTGTCTTAAAATGGCTGGAAAGTTACTTTAATAAAATGTTTCATTTTATACATTGGATTGGGAAGAGATGTTTCCAGTTAGGAAGATGGGTGCTTTCACACTAGATTTGATTAATAGTGATTCCTTGGACAAATACTTACCAGTCCATAGTTCTTCCAAGATTTTGTCTATACCTTTTGTTATCTACCTCTACTGTTTTCTCAGCCTTGTCAAGTATAATCATTCTTAAGACCCAAAAGCTGTTCATAAAAGCATTTCCTCCCCCCCCCCCCTTAATCTCTGTGATGGGATGAATGGAATGGAATTAGAATAAAGTGGAATGGAATGGAATAGAGGAAGGGAATGAAATATAGAATAGACTTAGAAGAGAAGAGAAGAGAAGAGAATGAGAGTAGAAGAGAATGGAACTTTAGTTTCACTTTAAATGTACACTAATCAGCATACATTAAAATGAAGTTTCATCAGCTCTCAAAAGATAACCATTATGCATGTACCTACATACAACACACAATATGACATAGAGAAGCATCACAGTCTAGTTTGTATGTATACATATACATGGAGGGATGGGTCCTGCTAGTAGTCCAGCTAGAAATACTTTGAAACCCCCTCCTAGAGGGGAACAACAGAAACAGACCATGGAGTGTGTGTGTGTGTGTATGATCTCTAACAATGCTTCGAAGCTCTTAAGTGCATAGCGCTTATAAGCGAGATTATAAACGTTCATGTGGAATTGTAGGAAGCAAAGGTCAATTGCCCTAACAAGGAATTTGGCTTAAGTTTCCCCCTAATGGAACTTGGTCTCCCGTCTTCTTTTAGAATTAGAGACCGCCGTCAGCGCGATAATGCACCATGGGACTGGTTCACAAAATGCACAGCGCCAGCTCCAGAGGTCCCGATCCTTCACCGGCAGCGAGAGCGAAGACCAGCAAGCCAACTTGCCGCAGTCCCCGGCTCCTTCCTTTGCTCCTTCGGCCAGCCCTTCTGCCCCTCAGTCTCCCAGCTACCAAATCCAGCAGTTTATCATGAGCCGAAGCCCCGTAGCGGGACAGAACGTGAACATCACCTTGCAGAATGTGGGGCCCGTTTCTACCGCCAGCCAGCAGATCACCCTTACTCCGTTGCCGATCCCGAGCCCGACCTCCCCCAGTTTCCAGTTCAGCCCTCAACAGAGACGCTTCGAGCATGGCTCCCCCTCCTATATCCAGGTCACTTCCCCTTTGCCCCCTCAAGTCCAGTCACAGAGCCCCACCCAGCCCAGCCCGGTCTCCGTTCAGACCATTTCGAGTGTTCGAGCGGGCACCCCGGGGCCCGGCTTGGGCATGTGCAGCCAGAGCCCCACCCGTGGCTTCATGGATGCCAGCGTCTTGGTGAGACAGATCAACTTGAGCCCTTCGAACGGAGGACACTTCGTGTATCAGGAAGGATCCGGCCTCGCCCAGATCACTCAAAGCGCAACGGCTCAGGTTCAGCTTTCGTCCTCCGGCGCCTCGGCGACCATCCGAGAACGCAGGCTGTCCCAGCCCCATTCTCAGACTGGAGGGACCATCCATCACCTCGGACCCCAGAGCCCCGTGACTAGCGGAGGAAACATCCAAGGTTTACCTAACCCTGGACACATTACCACCAGCAACCTGCCGCCACAGATCAGCAACATTATCCAAGGGATGCAGCAGCAGCAGCAACAACAGCAAGGACAGCCCTCAAACAGACCTTTGAGCTTTGACAGGACTTCCTCTGGGTTAATTGCCGGGGTTGGAGGCCCTGCTTTTGGCATCACATCCCCACCACCTCCCACAAGCCCTTCCCGGGCCAGCATCCCTCAAGGACTGACCGGCCTCCCGCTGGGCCCCTCGGTCTGTGCCGTGGTGAAAAAGGCCAAAAAAATGGAGGAGATCCCTCCTGCCACTCCAGAAGCTGCTCAGATGAGGAAGCAGTGCCTGGAGCATCACTTCAAGCAGATGGAGATGCTGAAAGACGCTTTCAGGGAGTACCTGATCGAGCTGTTTTTCTTGCAACACCTGCAAGGGAACATGATGGACTTCCTAGCCTTCAAGAAGAAGCATTGCCTGCCGTTGCAAGCTTACCTTCGGCAGAACGACTTGGATCTGGAGGAGGAGGAAGAGGAGGAGCAATCCGAGGTTATCAACGATGAGGTAGGGAACTCTCTTTGTCCACCTTGGCTTAAGAAACGAGGGTGTTCGTTCGTGTTTCGAAGGCTCTGCCTGCCTGCCTACCTGCCTGACTACCTAAGCGAAGTAGAATTGGAATTTTGTCGGGGCGAAGAGACATTTTAGGAGGAATAAATGGAGTGGCTGGCCCAGCAAGCGCAGTCTGCAAAATTCGTTCTGAATTTACTGCGTTAAGACCAAGGGTGGATTTGATTTAAATCAAGCCGATTTAAATCACAGTTTTAAGTCACTAGGTTAAAAAGTCAACTGGTTTAAGCCAACTTGATTTAAATTGTAATTTTTAAAGAGCAGCTGTCATCTGTGTCCCTCAACGGTGACTCCTCTGACCCACTGTTGGCTCACCGACAGCCCCAATATTGCAGAGTTATATACAGCCTTCAGGCCATATAACTAAGCTCCATTTCACACTGAATAAACTAAATTATGAATGTATCTTAAATAGAAAACTATCTTTGGACATATTTTTTTTATAATATAAAAGCATTTTATTAAAAGAAATTTGATAAAAATAAAAAAAAAAACCCGACTGAAATTTTTAAAAAATCCGATTGAATTTTTTTTTTAAATCCGATTTTTAAATTAAAAAACAAAACCCTCGATTTTTATCCACCCTGGTTAAGACTCGAGCTAACACCAATAAATGCAGGGATACAAGGTTTGGATTGGGGTAAATGTAGAAGTGTCTTTTCCCTTCATCTTTGAAAGTGTCATTGTAAAATGGGGAAGTCGAACTCCAAGGAAATGGAAAAGTTTCTGTGTGTGTAGCGCTCGTTTCTTCAGAGAAACCACAGAGTTACAAGTGAGATTTATGAAATCATCCTTTGCAGGAGTCAGAATTGAGCTTGAAATTGTTTTTCATCTTGGGTTTTGTTTCGCTTTGTCTCCTCACTTTGCAATCTGGGATTTTCTTCTAGTTGTCACTCAAAAAGTATTACCAGAAAAGACTGTTTTAATAAGGAACCAGTTGTTGTGGGCCGTTGATTTACATTAGCAGTCTCAAGTATAGAGAAAAACTTGGTCCAGTTCTGTGGATTTTTTTTTTTTTTTTTTACACATTTGCTGCAAAGACAAAAACGTATTCCTTTCACTGAGAGAACCTAGGTGTAATTTTTGGATCCTGATTCATGTTCCTTATGTTTGTTTGTTTTTTTGTAAAGTTGCAAATTAGGTTATCCCAATTCGGTATTTCTTTTGATCGTCTTGCTGAAAATGTCCAATCTCCAGTTTTTTGTTTTTTTTTTTACTGAAAATGAAAAAGTTCTAATGTAATTCTTTCCATACCCTTTTTGAATTTAGTGAGTTGTTGTTAGGTATGTGTGTACAGATTGTAACCAAAAGAAGTTACAATTGAGAATTGCAACCTACAGTTAAAACATATTGTCAACATTGTTATGAACTTTTATTTATTTGTAAAACTGCACAAACTCTGCCACTTTTATTCTGAACCGTGAGTACTCTTTATACAATTCCGCAGCTTTATTGAGAGAGAAAAGAAAAGAAATCTTTGATTGGAATTTTATTACTAGTTTTTTATTATTAGAATTTTATTACTATTACAATTCCAATTTGGAGTGTCATCCGTTTCACAGAAAGTTGTCTTCTGAGATTTTTGTTTTGATGCTTCGTAAATTGACTCAATTGCTGTTTAACTTTATTAAAAATATAGAATATATGGACTTGCAGGGTACCATTTCCTCAGAGAGATTTAAATTATGGCAAACTTGGTTTTAATAAAAAGTAGTGAGTATCATTGTAGCGTTAGTAAATTAATAGAATGTTTGCCTTCATCACAGCAATAATGTCTGTGATCCTAAAAAACTAGGGATATTGAATGGAGAGCAGGCTTTCAGATTAGATGGAGTGTTCATTAGGCATAATAAATATTCAGAAGGTAGTAAGTGCTGCATCTCCATCACACAGGAAACTAATTACTTTGTATTGCTCAAATTAATCCTAATAAAGCTAGGATGAACTATCACACTGATGTAATGTGACCTTGTTTGATTTTTAAACTTTTAATATTTAGGCAAAGGCTCCATGTTTTAAAAGCAGGTATTATTGAGAAAGTCTAGTTAAAATCTGTTCACCTGAGAAAAGTGAGGCACGGCAAAAAAAATAAAAAAATCCCATAGCTTTTCTGCCCAAAATTAATCAGGTCGTTTTCTGTTCATTGTGACAATTTAACAGGTGGGCTTTTAACTGTCTCTCTGTCCTCCAAGGCATCTATTTTTAATGGTCCATTAAATTTATGCCATTGTTGGATTTTTGTGACATTTGAATTTTTGTGGCATTAGAAGGCATTTGTTTTTAATCTGCAAGTAATTTTTATTTGATGTAGTTGTTTAGTCGGACTGGGCAAATGTTTTTGGTCCATTTGATCCTCACTGAGATATCCAGCTAAATGTTTCTTACATGTTTATGCTCCTTTTGGAGAATCTGTTTGTAGGGTCACTAAGGGGGACTCAAAAATGGTCTAAATGGGTTTAGGAAAAATAGAAGGGAATATTTGTAGTTCAGGGTGGAACTGTGAGATCCTCGTTGCTCTCTGAGCTTGGTTGTTTTCTTGCAGACGTTTCATTACCCAACTAGGGAACATCATCAGCACTAGAAAAGAGAGGTGTTCGTTCTCTCTTTATATACTAGTTGCTTGCACTGTCAATGTTGGTAAGAATGTCCTTGATGGCTCCTTGATTAGGCTGTTGTTTACCAACAAACAAGCAGTAAACAATACCCCAATCAAGGAACACTCAACCTAGACAAAGAATCAAACAGTAAACAACAGCATCAAGGAAACATGAAGCCCATCTCCACCAACACTGAACAGGGCAAGCCACTAGTAGGCAGGTAATCTTCAACTTACAACACTTCATTGAGTGACCGTCCGAAGTTACAATGGCGCTGAAAAAAGTGGCTCACGACTGTTGACCATGCAATCAAAATTCAGATGCTTGGCAACACTTGTGTATGCTTATAACGCTCGCAATGTCCCAGGGTCAAGTGATTCCCCTTTTGCGAACTTCCAACGAGCAGAGTCAAACGGGGGAAGCCCGAGTCGCTTAACGACCGAGTTCCGAACTTAACCAACCGCAGTGATTCCCTTAACAACGGTGGCAAAGAAAGGTCGCAAAACGGGAGCAAAGCTCTCTTTAACAAATGCCCCATCTTAACCACAGAAATGTTGAGCTCCGCTGTGGATGCAAGGAGAAGACTAGCTGCGTACCAAAGAGAGCGAACGCCTTTGTAACACTGATGAGGTTACCTAGTCAGGTTGCGAAACGTCTGCAAAGCTTAGCAATCAAGCTGAGAGGGCGCCAAGGACTCCACAGGGTTTAAGGAAAAGGTTTCCCCAAAAGCGTGACGCACCCAAGTGACAGTGCGTGACACGTTGACACCTAAGCTATTCCAATGTCTCTTCCTTCCTTGTATATTTGTGATGTCCTCTTCTTCACCATCTTCTGCTAAGCTAAAGCAACGCACTTCATCGCTCGCCCAGGTGGGGTGTTGGTGGTTGGCGGGCTGGTGGGAGGAATGGGAGGTATACACTCATTGCTTAATAAATGTCTGGGGCTTTTCTGAGTGTCAACTGTCCGTCATGCTAATGTTGTCGTTTGTTAGAAAGCCAAGATCTCGAGACTTTAACCCACACGCTAATAATGTCTACGATGCAATTTCAATTTAGACCTTTTTTTTGCATGGCCAGAAGGGGGAAACAATTTGCTGCTAGTTTCTCCCTCTCTCTGTTTTGACAGATAACCAACCAACCCAACAAAACATTGCCTTCCTTCGCAAAAAAATACCAAAAAACTTCTTTTAAACCAAAATAACCCAAGAGTGAAATGAAGCTTAAACACCTTTTGTTTCTCCAACCCCCGTTGCTATAACGCAAAGCAGGATGCTTTAATCGTCCTTTTTTTTTCTTTTTTTGGGGGAAAAAAAAGAGAGAGAGAGAATGAAAGAAAAATGATTTCCCTTTTTGTTCTCCTCCCCCCACCCCTTTCCCAAAATATCTTCTCTCAGGTAAAGGCTGTGACAGGAAAGGATGGGCAGACTGGTACTCCTATTGCTATAGCAACCCAGCTTCCTCCAAATGTTTCTGCTGCTTTTTCTACTCAGCAGCAACCATTTCAGGTACTTTTCCAATGGATTTAAAACTCTTGAGTTTCATATCCCAGATGATAATGATTGATGATGATGATGATGATAAAAATAATAATAACAGAGATGATCATTATTTTTTGCTCAGACAGATTTGGTAACCGAAAGTGAAGCCTGTATTTTCCACACACCTCTTCCCAACAGCCAATCATCCCTTCTCATTTTAGAGAAAAAGGAGCAATAAAAACACTTGCACTTTTCAAATGCATGAGTGTCAAATGGGATACCAAGGAAGATTTTATTTATTTATTTATTTATTTTATTAACCTTGTCTCAAAGTTGCTGGCTGGTTTCATTAACTTTCAGCTTTTAACGTGTTTCTCCTTTGGTTTGCTTGTCCTTTCTATGTTCTATCTGGTAACTGTGGGTCTTTCTCTCTTTCTCTCTGTGTTTGTGGAATCTTTCTAAAAATTCTTTTTTTTTTTCGGGGCGGGGCGGGGGGGGGATGTGTGTGTTCGGCGATGGGTCCCCAAATGCTAACCTACAAAAACGATGAGTTTGCAACCGTGCCTTCTTTCTTTCTGGTTCAGGTTGAGCTTATTAGCACGTTTTTATGTAGAATCCAGCGGCATGCTAATTTACTGCGAAATATGTGCAATTACAGGATTGCCGGATTAATTGTAAGTGCTTATGAAGGAAGCATGGGGTTTGTTTGCGGCATGCGAATCAGTAATGCCTTGATTGGGTACTAATGACAAACCGTGGTTGAATGTGATCAAAAAGAGCCTCGGAAAACTTAGGGACCAGGCGTTCATTCTTCTGGAGACGGATAGCTTTGGCATTTAGATTTTAGGCAATGAAGCTCTCAGGTCATATATTTGCTCTTAGGCCAGAGAGATACAGGTAGTCCTCGAGTTACGGCGGCACTGGGGGGGGGGGAATGGACTTAGGATCGTTTTTCAGGCTTACGACCATTGCAGCATCTCCACGGCCCATGATATCAACATTCAGACGTATTTATGACTGTTGGAGTGTCCCCGTGGTCACATGGTTTACATTCGGATGCTGGACAGACTGATTCACATTTATGACAGTGGCCGTGTCCTGAGGTCATGTGACCTTCCGACCAGCGAAGTCAATGGGGAAGCCAGGTTTCACTTAACAAACCAGGTTGACTTTAACTTTTTACACATGCAGCGATTCGCTTAACAACAGTGGCAAGGACGGACATAAAATGGGGTGAGATTCACTTAGCTGTCTCACTTAGCAAGAGAAATTTAGGGCTGAATGGTGGCCGTAAGTCGAAGACTACCTGTGTTTAATATTTTAGATAACTAGATGCTTGTATCTTAAATCTTACTTAATTTTTTTTTTAAATGTCACACGAGGCATCTAGACATTTCAAAAAGTGTTACCTACCATGACTTGGCACCAAGTTGTTTTGTTTTTACCTGTTTGCTTTAATAGTTTTACTTATTTTCATTGTTGTATCTTACTTACCTTCTGTATGTTATTTTCATTTCTGATTGGGAGCCTCCCCCCTGGAGTTTGTGACAAGAGGGGCAGCTATATAAATGTCTTAAATCAATAAGCAGATTATGGATCAGTAAATCAGACCAGTAGAAATATCAGGTGATATTAGCTTGCTCTTTCCTGTTTGCTTCTACAATTCAGAAACAACAGAGCTCTGACAAGCGTGGAAGCCTTTAGGAAGAGAAAAGACAGATGAGATATAGTATGCTTTCCTATTCGTTTGTTTGTTTATGAAAATTTATATTGGTTTTCAGTGGGTCTGAAATAGGCTTAGTAGGAACTCTGGAGATCAATAATCCAATCCTTTGGTTTAATATCAATTTTCCAGGGCGCATAATACAACCTGGATATGGCTTTTGTGGGGCTGCTATATAAAACGTTTGTTGATCCCAGAAATATGCTAAATAGATAAGCTTAGGAAGCAGCCCACAGAATCTGTTACTTAACTGCAATATTTGTAAGCCTTTCTCCCAACTAACTTGACGGGGCTTAGATAATGAATGAATGAATGAATGTATCGAAAGATGTAACTTCTTCCCTCCAAGCTAGATTAGTGATTTTATTTTAGCTATCCAATTTATACACCCCAAGCGCCGCAGAGTGGCGCACGACAGTAGATTGAAAAGAAAAATGGACACAGATATAAAATACTATATTAGTATACATCCCATTTCCTATAAATCATGTCTTTAAATAATTAGTCAAAGTAATTTGTAGAGTAAGAGACTTCATGGTGATAACCAGGTGGTTAAACAGATGCTCCGTGCTTAATGGCAAAACGCCTCTTCCTTGGGTACCAGAGTGGGGGGAAACTGCTGCCTTAGCATCTTTTTGCAAAGTATGAAGTTAGAATCTTTTTACTGTTTGTTGGGAATAAAATGAGGGTGCGGGACAGGATGGACATTTAATCTCATTTCGTGGACACATCCTGCTTCTCTAGTATGTATTCACACACCCCTTATAAAAGTGCCGAGGTTCATTGCCAAATCAGTGACAAGATATGGGCTCCTGGCTGTAAATCTAGGAGACTGAATGTCAGTGGCTTAGAAGAAAACCATTATTAAGCCAGGGATTTCCATCGGGAACTGGAGGGCATCCTATGTGCGTTACATTATTTTCAGCAAACACTGTAATGGCAAATTGCTTAATGTTTGTTATATAGGCAGAAGTGACAGGTAACGTCCCTTGCATGATTGTAGATAAGAGAAACAGAGAGGCAAAACAATGTACTTGAATTTTGGAGAAAGCCACAGGTGTATTCCTGCAAGCGCTGAGCTCTTGATAGATCTGTTTGTAATGCAAAATACAGGATCAGTTAATTAGACCGTAATAGTAGAAATACAAAGGTGAGAGATTTGAGTTGCAAGAGACAGAGAGGGAGAGAGAGAGAGAAAGCTCTTGGCATATTGTATTATTAGGAAAGAGAAACCCAATCAACTGGCACATAAAAGTCTGCTTTTGGCAGCTTTTCTATTTGAGATTGAAAGGACCATTACCAAATGGATACAAACAGGCAAACCTTTTGGAAATTAAAAAAAAATACGCTCAAATACTTAGGTCTGGTTTCGTGTGCTGCCTGCTTCCCGCGGATGGGGCTGGCATCTCCCCCCAGCTGGTCCATGGACCTGGGTTTGGGGACCCCTGCTGTGAACTCTTTAAAAACAAGGGTGACGTGCCCTTAAAAAAAAACTGGTCTTCCACTCCTCACAGACGGTTGACTTTCCTGTTTTGTTTTCCTAATAGCAGGCGCACGCAGGGACTGCAGTAACGGGAACTGTGAATGCCATAGAAATCGAAGCCTTTAAGAGACAGCAAGCCCTTACATCAGCAGGTATGGCCTCCTCCTCCTCCTCTTCTTCCTCCTGCAGAATGTTTACGGTCCCTTTAGGTTCTCAACCCAAAGACGGTTCCGATTTGCACTTCTTCTTTTAAAAAAAAAAAACCAAAACAAACCAAAAACAAAAACCGCTTTCTTCAACTTGATCCCAGCACTCAAACCGTTTTGGCCAAAAGTCTCTTGGGATGGAAAAATCCCGCGATGTCAGGTTCTCCGCCAGCAGCCATATTTGAGAAACAGCATTCTTCAACCGCGCCGTCCTTTCGTAGTGTTTTATTTAAAAAGAAAAAAAGAGAAAAAACAACAACAACCACAACCTAGCAACATCAACATATTTCTAAATGATCTTTTAGGGCCCCCGAACTCCCTCCCGGTAGGCTTGTAGAGACCAACGTTTAAAAGCTCCCAGGGAGCCGCCCCCGTTGCAAAACCGTATACGCTGGCACCCACCCACCCACCCCTTCCTCCTCTTCCTTCCCCCCTTGTGCACTTCTCCTGCCATAAATGGAATTTGAATATCACCAGATTCGTCTAAGAGACCCCGAATTGAAGTGGGCCGTCATGGGATGGTTTTTCAGCATCCGGGCGTGGCTTCAGGAGTCCCTCTTCAACAGCTCATGCCAACTGCACAAGGTACTGTCTTGCCACATGCCAGCCGCAGATTAATTTAGCAAAGGGGCAGGGCGAGGGAGGCAGAAGCCTGCTAGATTTTAAAATAAAATAAAATAAAATTGTTGTGGATCTCTCTGGTTCTGCCCACCCACCACCCACCCCCACCCTCTTGCAAATTAATGTTTGGCGTGAAATGGCTTGTTCATGTCAGAAAGCTCGAGAGATGCATGCGGGCATGAAAACAACACTCCCCACCACCCCCACTCATGCACGTTGAAGCCAGATTAATTAGTTCTGAAACCCCAGTAGTTATTATTATTATTATTATTTTTCTCCCCTTTTTTCTTTTTAATGGACCTTCGTCCTTAGCCTTCCATTTCTCCTTCGTGTTCGGTTTTCATTTCATACCTGTAGGCCCTTCTTAAGCCGTAGGGCGTTCACGTCGTCCTTCAGTTCATCGCGAGGTTTGCTTTCCGTGGGTCGGTTCCCTACGCCAACTCTTCCTAATCCGGCGACACGGTCAAGTTGTGTCGATGGTCTCCATGGCTAGGATTCCCCCAGTGACTGTGTATTTGCCGGTTCATGGAAGAACGGTGGTTTCTTTAACTGACCAACTTTATTGTATATTTGTGGTTTATTTTTGAGCCTTTGGCTCCCTTATCCCAGAGGTGCTTTTCTCAAGAGGCAACTGGACTTTCTTGTTTTTTCTTTGAAGACGTTTCCCTTCTCATCCCAGAAGCTTCTTCAGCTTTGACTGAATGGTGGAGAATGGAAGGATTTATACTCCTTGCAGACAGCTGGTCATTTGCATCCTTTTAGAGAGGCGTTAAGGACACCTGGAGGTTTATCTCTGTCATCAGGGGGGATGCGACATCATCTATCTCCAATCTACAACAACAGTTGTTTCAACAGAAAGAACCACACCCATTTGCACCACTCAGGTGACCCTGAGGACACAGACAAACCTCCAAGTGGCCTCAAGGACTTGCTAAAAGGATGCAAATGACCGGCTGTCTGCAAGGAGTAAAAATCCTTCCATTCCTCACTATCTAGCCAGAGCTGAAGACCAAGAAGCTAAACGTGCTTCTTGGACAAGAAGCTTCTTGGACGAGAAGCTAAACGTCTTCAAAGGAAAACCCAGAAAGTCCAGTTGCCTCTTGAAAAAACAAAAAAGCACCTTTGGGACAACTGTGACCTGGATGACTGAGGATTTCCAGAGAATTTGGCTCCTTTAATTCTTGTGTTCTCTTGCTTTGCAGGTGGAATGCCTCCTACCCCTCAAACTGTGCAGCTGATGGGTCAGAAGCAGAACCAGCAACAGTACGATCCTTCCAAAGGCCCCCCAGTGCAGAATGCAGCCAGTCTGCACACCCCACCGCCTCAACTGCCCGGTAGACTGCAGTCCACCAACGTGCCCATCAGCGCTCTCCCGCCAACGCTGCAGCTGGCGCCGCAAGCAAGTCCGATGAACGACCCTCCGTTGCAACCAGCGGCGGTTCACGTCAAGGCTCAGCCACAAAACGTTACGGTCACTGCTGCAGCGGCTGCTGCTGTGTCCCACAGCCAGGTTCAAGCAGCATCTCAGCCACAAGCACAGCCGACAACAACGCACGGACTGGGGCAGATGACACTTTCCCAGGTTGTGCCCTCTCAAGCTCCAACTCCACAGCAGGTAGGCAGATGCAGTTCCTTGGCATTTAAGTCGGGGGGGGTGGGGGGGGTGAAAGTCTGTTCTGAAGAGTAAAGGGTTTCCTTTGCAAAATTCTTCCCCCCCCTCCCCTTTAAAGACAGAAATATGAATGGCCTTCCAAGGTAAAATCTAAAGGGCTTCGGAAAACAAGCATTAAAAGCAAAACGTAGCTAGCATTCTTGATTCTCGGTCAGTTATTCTTTTTTTAAGAGGCCTTGTAAATGGAGTTTGGAATATGTCACTCCAAACTCGCATTGACAAGGCCTCTTAAAAAGGGATGAAGGCATACAGTTGTGCCAGGTGTACAGGTGTATAATGCCTCTTAAAAAGGGATAAAGGTGTATAATTGTGCCAGATGTACAGGTGCCCAATGCCTCTTAAAAAGGGATAAAGGTGTACAATTGTGCCAGATGTACTGGTGCACAATGCCTCTTAAAAAGGGATAAAGGTGTACAGTTGTGTCAGGTGTACAGGTGTACAGTGCCTCTTTAAAAAGGATGAAGGCGTATACAGTTGTGCCTTTCCTCCCGGGTGAATTTGTGTGTTTATGTTCTATTTTGACTGCGACTCTAAAACAGAAGATGGCTTATCCCTTGAAGCCATTCATTTTGCGTTCCTAATTTATGTGTGCTCTACGTAGATCACAACTCTGGCTCGTCCCTCATCCGACTCTAACCAAAACTCTCAGCGTATTTCGGCAAGTGCGGGTCCTCCCGCCTCAAGCAACCCGCCAACGTCTGCTTCCAACCCTGCCTCGCAAACAACGCACCCAACCCAAGCCAACCGGTCCTCGCCAGGCACAACGAAGTCAGCCTCTCCCGTGGCCTCCAAACCTCCAGGGTTGGCCGTGGCAGCAACCCCCAAGACTCAGAATGCCACACAAAACACTGTGGCAGCCCTGCCCCAGGATAGCACGCACGAGAAGTTGGCCGAACAAGTGAAGCTGGTGAGGGTTTGTCTTTCTCTTCTGATACCAGAACAACATGTCTTCCTCAACCGATAACTAGCTGTAAGCCAACCATCTGGCCGTTTTAATCCATAGTGTGAAAAATGATGTCTGTGGTTCCAGGTTTAGGATTTAACTAACATAGTTGGAAGGGGCCTTGGAGGTCTTCTAGTCCAGCCCCCTGCAGGAAACCCAATACCATTTCAGGCAAATGGCTAACTGGGATTTTATTCATAAGCAAATGGGTATTAGATCGCATCCTTTGTTTTTAATCAAACAAAATGTACGTTGTAGCATTTATTTATGCAATGCTGCTATGCAAATATGTTCGGAAGCAAAATCCATTAATTGTATATACATTAATCCCTCAAATAGAGAGGATTGTAGCCGAAATCCATTTAAAATTTTCTCTTGACGAGAGAACTAATTAACAACTGTGGCAAGGCAGGTTGTGAAACGGGGCAGAGCTCACTCAACAACCGCCTTGCTTAACAGTGGAAATTTGGGGCTCAATTGTAGTCATAAGTCAAGGACGACCTGTAATGAATTCTTTGACTGAGGCTCCCTGCATCTTTTTTTAAAATCAGTTTATTTATACATTTTCAAGTTTACATACATATGTGCTTAGTGAACAGCGTATTGTCTGGATCAGTTTGCTTATATAATAATACTTTTCTAATTCCTAATGTCTACCTCTCTCATCTAACCATTTCTAAAACAAATCCCACGTTCGAAAATACTCTGTATCTTCTTTTATCTTTAATGTCAATCTGTCCCTTTCTGCACAATCTTTTTTTTTTTTAAATTTAAAATTATAAAAGACATGTAGCATTAAGTATATATTCCCTTTATCATGCTTCTTCGGTACTATACCTAACAAAAATATTTCTGGCTCATGATCTGTGTGCTGCTTCAAGGGTCCCTGCATCGTTTGAGGTCCCCAGAAACCCTGCTTATAATTTTCCCTTGTTTGCTCCCACAAGGAAAACCAAGTTCACCAACGCATCGCGGAGCTGAGAAAGGAAGGCTTGTGGTCCCTGAGACGACTTCCCAAACTTCAGGAGGCCTCCAGGCCCAAATCTCAGTGGGATTATCTCCTGGAGGAGATGCAGTGGATGGCAACCGATTTTGCCCAAGAAAGACGATGGAAGATGGCCACTGCCAAGAAGGTCTGGACTGTCGTTGTTTGTAATTCCTTAGCAAAGCCCAGAATGAAGAAATGTGTAACAAATCAGCAGGGCCCTCCCTTGTTTGGATTTTCATAACCATAGTTTTCTGCAGGGTGAATTTGATTATCTATCTATCTATCTCTCTATCTAT
>JAEANM010003085.1:0-23042 GCA_017656035.1 Myanophis thanlyinensis | reverse complement strand
CGTGTGGCTTTTAAGTGAACTGAGGCAGTTACCATCTTGCAAGCCTCCCTATTAATTTAGCATTATGGCTTCCCCTGCCAATCTCCTGCAAGCAAATTCTGCAGAGGACACTCATCAATCTGCCTCTAGGAATACATCAGCAGAGGCCCCAAAAAAGGCCAGGTCTAAATCTACCACACGTGGGTCCAAGACCGCAGAAAAAGCGGCTTCATGCCGCCATAAAGCGGTTGAAAAGCAAGTGAGGCGCGCAGAACTCAGCGCCCTACCCTCAGGGGACCCCTTTACCACACCTATACCTGCATTGGCCCAACTACAGGTCCAGCTCTCCCCTGAGCGGGACAATCTCGAGAGCATGCCTTTTGACAGGCTTTTGCCACCTGTCCTTGGGCCACAGTTTTCTTTTCCTGAACCTACAGCTGACCCTCCCGCCAGAAGCTCCAATCCTAGGGAGGAACTAATTTCTGTGGTCAATGACCTTAAGACCTCTCTAATTTCAGCTATAACTCAGGGCCTGGCTTCGCTCCAACAAGCGCAGCCCCACACCACAACCTCCAGATGTACTTCGGGGACCATCACGTCCCCTGTACCCTTGCATGCTCCAGACTCTCGTCCACCACTCTCGCAAACATCTTCCCAGCACTCCTCTGATTCCGAAGCGGAAGAGGGAGAGCTGGTAGAGGGAACCTTGTCCGACGATGAGGCGCCCTTACCTGATATTCAGGTTACACCAGGGCTTTTTCCGTCCTCCTTGTTTCGCTCCCTTCTGCATAAGGCTAAAGTCACCGCTAAGCTGGAGGAATCCCTGTAGCCCAGGGAGCACAGGAACAAACTGGGGCCTCGAACCCATTGTTCATACTCCCCTGACCTGTACGGAGCAGGTGCCCACACCTAAGGTGGTGCTTGACCTTGTGCAAAACAATGGCTAAAGCCTGCCACTCATGTGGCTCCTACGGTCAATGACAAGAAATTTTACTTACCCAGCAAAGCCTTAGTTGATCTCTTGCAGCTTCCCTCGGTAGAGGACCCGGTTATTTCGCTTCTATCCTCAACTCCTGTGTCAGGGGATCCTGCTGACCTGCTCAAGCCGGAAATCTAAGAAATTAGAATCAATGCTTAAATACGAACACCAGTCTGCAGCATGGGCCATCAAGGCTGCCTCAACGGCTATCTTCTTCAATAGAACCACCCTGATGTGGCTGCGACAACTGCAGGAACGCTTATCCCCCACGGATGCTCATCTCCATCATGACGTCAGCAAGGTTATCCTCGCCACACAATTTTCTGCAGATGCTACGCTTGATGCCATTCGTACCTCTGCCAGGACTATAGGTGCCTCAGCCACTTCCAGGCGCCTACTGTGGCTCAAAAATTGGCAAGCTGATTCGAAATCTAAGTGGAAGCTTGCTTTAGGTCCCCTGCATTCGGACAAGCTCTTCGGAGCTGCCCTTGAGCCTCTTCTTATAGAAACGAAAGACAAACGGAAGATATTGCCTTCCCATGCAAAGAGGGCCAGCCGTAGATTTTCACCTTATACGAAGCCACAGACCTTCCGGCCTCTTCCTACCTCCATGCCGGTCATTGCTTCTACTTCCTCCCAATCTTACCCTTACCAGCCACGCTCCTTCCCCAGGAAACCCGACAGGCAGGACTACAGGGACAGGTAGCCCGCTAAAAGGCCCCGTTAGAGCATCGGGAACACCCCCGTTGGCCGGCTTCAACATTTTACCGACCAGTGGGAGGAGACGGTCTCAGACAGGTGGGTCCTTAATACAATTAGACACGTTTTACGTCTTGAATTTACCTCAATTCCCCCAGAACCCTTTTTACCTTGCCCTATTTCATCTGATCCTACCATGCAGTCCTCTATGCCAGAGGCAATTTCGCACCTTCATTCCATTAGGGCTATAGAGCCTGTCCCTTGCTCCCAAAGGGGTCCTGGCTTCTATTCCAGACTGTTTCTAGTCCCAAAGTCTTCTGGGGAATGGAGGGCAATTCTAAATCTAAAGCGTCTCAATGAGTATATAGCTTACAAACGGTTCAAAAGGCATTCGCTCCAAACTATCTTGGACCTGGACTTCCTGGCTTCAATTGACCTGTCTAATGCTTATCTCCATGTTCCAGTTTTTCCGGAACACAGATCTTACCTAAGATTTGTTTACCATGACCCTTCGGTCTGTCTTCTGCTCCCAGAACCTTCACAAAAATTCTTACCACCTTATTGGCCCATCTTTGCTCCATTCCTATTAGGATTCAAGGCTATCTGGATTATATTCTCATCCAGGTGGCCTCCGCCGACCAAGCAATAGCGGATATCAACACTACCATTCAAGTTTTGGTCTCCCATGGTTTTCTGATTAATTACTCCGAGCCAATTAGTACCTACTACTAGGCTGCTGCATTTAGGAGCTATCATAGACATATCCTTGTGTAAGGTTTTTCTTTCAGAAGACAGACGAACTGGCACTGAGGAATTAGTTACTCAAGTGCAGTGACATCACACGGTATCCATCGCCACCCTCTCTAGCCTTTTAGGGAAATTTATTTCCTCTATTTCCATTGTTCCATGGGCCAGATTGCATTCTCGCCCGCTGCAATGGTTTTTGCTACCACCGCAGCAACAGGGTCGCACCAATTCCCTGGCCCAGGTACTTCTGCCCCAGGATGTCTTAGATTCCTTGACCGGGTGGCAAACACCGGCCATAGTGCAAGGCACCCCTCTTAGAATGCATCCGGACTTCACAATTACTACAGATGCTAGCTTGACAGGCTGGGGTGCTCACATGGGTGGACAAATGATGCAGGGCACTTGGTCTCCCTTAGAACAGAGAAAACCCATCAACCTTTTAGAGCTTAGGGCCATTAAGTTGGCGCTAATTCACTTTGAGCATATCAGATCCAGGTCAGTTCTGATTCTCACTGACAATGTAGCGGCGAAAGCGCACATTAATAAGCGGGGCACCAGATCCCGAGCGCTCAAGGCTGAGGCGTGGGAACTGTGTAATTGGGCCGAGTTACGCTCGGTCACGATCCAGGCCCATTTTTCCGGCACCCAGAATACCCAAGCAGACTGGCTGAGCCGCACTGCCATTGATCAGGCTAAATGGCAACTCAGTCCTGAACTTTTTCAACGAATAGTCACTAGATTCGGTCAACCTTCAGTGGACCTCTTCGCCTCACATATCAACACACAGCTCCCAAGGTTCCACACCAAGTTCTTCCATCTGTTGGCAGAAGCCATTGATTCACTACGTGTTCCCTGGCTGACGGGTCTACTTTATGCCTTCCCTCCTCTTCCTTTTATCCCTGCAGTAATATGCAAAATTCTGGAGGAAGAAGCGGAGCTGATACTGATAGCACCTCACTGGCCAAGACACCCCTGGTTTTCCGATCTGATCGCGCTTTCAGTCAAGCGCCATTGACGTCTCCCTTCACAGCATCTCTCGCTCCGACAGGGGTACATTCTACATCCGGACCCGTCCTGGTTCCATCTAACCGCTTGGAGGTTGAGCGGCAAGCCCTGTTAAAGGACAACATCCCTGACACTGTTATTGCTACTATCCAGGTGTCGAGAAGGTCTTCTACTAACTGAATTTACCAAGCTACATGGGTGGCTTTTAGTTGGTGTGCACCAAAACGAATCATCCCTACGGAGGCTACAATAGCTGAAGTTCTACATTTCCTTCAAGACGGTTTGGAGAAAGGGTTTTCCCCTAACACTCTCCGCCGCCAGGTGGCAGCTCTAGCCACTGTCCTTCATCCAGGGCACCGCCACTCTAACTCAACAACGTTTGATTAAGTCCTTTTTTAAAAGGGGCCATAAACCTCCGTCCGCCAGTTATACACAGATTCCCCACTTGGGACCTGCCAAGGGTGCTTAGGGCCCTTACCAGAAACCCCTTTGAGCCCTTGCGAACATCTTCTTTACATTACCTCTCATTAAAGGTAGTTTTCCTGGTGGCGATTACTTCTGCCCATAGGATTTCCGAGCTAGCGGACTTGTCACTGTGACAGGATCTCTGCAATTTTCATTCGGGTAGGGTAATTCTCAGATTAGATCCAGGGTTCATGCCTAAGGTCAACACTGTCTTTCATAGGTCACAGGAGCTGATACTGCCCAATTTTTGCCCTAATCCTGTGCACCCTAGGGAACGAGAATGGCACACTCGATGTTCTCAGAGCTCTCCGCATCCGTATAAAGCGTACATCTTCCTTCAGAAGAACAGAATCTCTCTTTGTCAAATTTAATCCTGCCTCGATGGCCTTGAGAGCAACTTCATCAGTGCTAGGCAGATGGCTTAGAGCCTGTATTGCTAGGGCCTATGAGAATCAAAATCTCCCCATTCCTAGTAGAATCACTGCACATTCCACGAGAAGTGCGGCTACTTCTGCCACTTGGAATATTCAGTCCTCTATAGAGGAGATATGTAGGGCAGCCACTTGGCTATCCCTTTGTCCATTTATTAGACATTACAAATTGGACGTATTCTCATCCGCAGAAGCTGCCTTTTGGCAGGAGGGTTCTACAACAGGTCCATTTAGCACCTGATAGTTAGAGGACCAAATTCGTTTTTTCTTCCCACCCTGGGACAGTAA
The DNA here is from genome assembly GCA_017656035.1 of Myanophis thanlyinensis. Classification (NCBI taxonomy): domain Eukaryota; kingdom Metazoa; phylum Chordata; class Lepidosauria; order Squamata; family Homalopsidae; genus Myanophis; species Myanophis thanlyinensis. The sequence continues at coordinate 18,449 of JAEANM010003085.1, read as the reverse complement.
GCTTTGGTAGGTCCCAGACATTGGAGGCTATGCTTCCAGCATGATGGAGAAAGGACGTTGGTCTTACCTGATACGGTCCTTCTCATCGTGGGAAGCATAGACTCCAATACCCTCCCACACTCAATGCTTCTTCTAATAGGCAGGCAGGGCCTAGTTCTTCTCGTTACAGGTGCTCCAGACGTCGATCTTTTCCTTCGCCGATAAAAACACTGGAGTAAGTCCAGTACCGGCTGAAGCTTTTATAGTTTTTTTGACTCAAGTCACGTGACCTGTGTAAGCCAATCCAAATCCCAGACATTGGAGTCTATGCTTCCCATAATGAGAAGGAATGTATCAGGTAAGATCAATGTCCTTTTTCCTTTATTCTGAGAATTTCTAAAGAATCCCTTTTGTAGTTATTAATTTCTTTTGCCAATCATCTCTTTGGGTTTTTTTCAATTACTGAAAATAAGACAAGAATGCTAGTAACTCTGCTCAGTACTATCACTTTTCTTTGAAGCTCAGCATTGGAGGGGGGCATAAAGCACTTTTAGTAGTTATATATATTATAAACAGTATATTTAGCTGTTTTACAATTAGACAAAATGTAAATAAAAACCAATTATGTGTACGTAGTCTGATATACATAAAATCAACTCAGTTTTCCAAGCTTTACAGAACTTAGATTGGCTGATCATGGTTGTTTGGTTCTATGGCTCATGTGAAATGGAAAGAAACAGAGTTTAAATTGTAAGTCAGTTTATTGGCTTTTAAATTTTGGACTGGATTGACAGAACTGTACACAATGTTCTGTGCCTATCCCAGGGCTCTTGAGCTTCCTCTTCCTGAGTAAGGCTTTTATGCATCCTATTCTAGCCTCCAGTAAGGATTTCTTTTCTAATGAAGTACAAAACTTCAACAGTCAGTAGATTATGTTGATGTACAAACATAATTGTTTGAATTGTTTTTTTATACAGCATTTATATATAAAAGACAATTTGCAACTGAGTTAAGTATAAACAATAGTGTTCCCTGATATTTTGGATGGCCATTATTCCTAAACATTGACCATGCTAGCTGCAGGTCCTGGAATTGTTCAAAACATCTGGAGGACCAAATTAAATCTCTGTTACCTCATAATGGATAATAACAGTAATGACACACAAACACAGAGTCTAGGCTTTCTTTAGCCATGGCTGCTTTGTATTATAGAAATTATAAACTGGTACTTCTCTTCCAATAAATTGCAAAACAAGCATATCATTTTTTATACCGAAAAGAATAGAAATATATTTCTTTTAAAGCCAAAATGATTTGCAGTATAATTGCAGACATGCAGTTATAAGCACCGTTTTATTTATCTAAATACATGAGAGAATGGAAACTCAGTGTATCATTGCTCTAGTATTACTGGATTCAGTTCTATTCACTGAATAAAATTAATGTAATTCAAAGTAATGTGTAATTGGAATAGTTCTCTTATTTTCTTTTTGTAATTCCGTTTCAAAACAAAACAAAGTACATTTTTTCAGGCACAGAGTTCAAGACAATGTGATATAATCAAGCATTATGGCAGTCTATTTGTGTTTTAATGCTTAAAAGCATTACATTCAAGTTTGATAAATAAATAAACATTAAAAGTTTCTGTCCCATTTTGCTCATAATTTAAATGTACCTTGAGCAATGAATTGTTAGCAATGCTATTTATTCTGAAATTTAAAGAAGTGTATACACTTAAATGCAGCATATCCATTGAAATCAGAGTGAGCCAAACAGTTGTTGGAAAGGAAAAAGTACTGTTGGGGATATATATGTTAATATAATTAACATTTCTTAATTCCAAGTCTTAATATATTGCTCAGTTGTCTTTAAGTTGGTTTCTAGAGAAAATAATTAAGGCCTGTAGGCTTAAATTGTATGTTGTGTTGTAGACATTTTAATTTCACTTTAAGTTGTCACAAGAGGTTTTCTGTAAACTTTACTTTTCATTTCTTTGCAGAAGGCACTGAGGCAAGATAATTGAAACCTTCTCCAACTTCTTTAAAATTTGGTCTTCAGTTTAGGAATAAGCTATGAAGAGCTATGCTTTTTGATTAGTAGATATACTGGTGATGTATACTTCAACTTCAGAATATTGCTTACTCCCTTCAGCCTATCTTTGCTGACATGTCAGCTAGAAACTTTTTTTAAAGTTATGATTAGATCAATAATGAATTCTTGACTGTTGTGTTCCACATATGCCTATGTGTGAATATTTATAGCCATTATTAGAATACTATTGATTATGGAGCAAAAAAACAATGAAACATCATTGTAATTCCACCAAACAAAAAGCTGACAGACTATGCTTTTGAAAAATGTAAAGCTAACCATGAAAAAAAAATGAATGTTATAAGATGAGCATTTTATTACCAGAAAACAGAATTTAGCTTTTCTTGGTCATGCATACTCTCCGCTTACAATGTGATGTCACATAGAATTAGCATTTTCAACATTATCATTAATCCATCATGTAAAATCTTTACTTTGAGTTCTCAAAAAGTCTTTGTTCTGCTTAGTGCTGAAGACAGATTCAAATTATGACTAAATTATATATTAGATCTTTGCCCAAAGAGTCAAAAAAAGTATCAGTTTTGCATATAAGGCTGGGTATGATCTAGTCAAGTTTGCCTGCTACTTCCAAGCATGTCATCATGAGTCTGTGTCAAATCACAGACTTTGTGGGTTCAACATGCTTTCCTCATTTTTCCTTAATATCATTTCAGAAGAAGAGATTGAAAGTCAGAATAGCACTTTCTTCATTAATCATGAAAGCATTAAAACAACCACTGCTACTTGAGTGCAACCCAAGACATTTTATTTGATAATTTGGGCTGGATAGTGCCTTAAATTTTAATGAAGGTCATGATTGTTTAGTCCTGTTTTGTCAAATCTGATGGTGTGTTTTTTTAGAAATGTGTTTTATTAGCAAGTAGGCCTTATTAATATTGGATAAGCTTCATAATGTTTAATCATTTTGTTTTCTATCAAAATACTAATGTCAGTTTTTCATTATGAGAACAGTATTGTATGCCTAAACAGTTCATAAGCTAGTACTAACACATGTTAATTGTGTAATTTCTCTCACTTTGCATAGTTTGCATAGATAACAAGGGATCAGAAGCTGAATTAAGCAGCAGGTAACATAAAACAAAATCATGAATTACATATTAAAAGGAATGTTGAAGTTTTCATCATATGATCATTCTCACATCAGTCATATTTCCTATATGTGTGTGTCCCATTTTTGTTTCTGTTTCTGTTGTATACATGCTAAAAATAGAAATAATACAGAAAAATAATACCTAGACATAGGACAGATAAATTTTAATTATTCCAGAAAAATATTCATGTGTGACATTGTACTATGATACTAGAAGATTTATACTTAGAAGATAATGCTCAATAGTTCAGCAATCTACACACAAAAAATTACATTCATTTGTTTAAAAATTGTATTACTAGGTGCAACATTGCCATAAATCAGTATTTTGAACTCAGAAATATTTTAACCAATAAACCTGCCTTCAATGAATCTCAGCATTTTTTACATTACAAATAATTATATCCATAGTAAGACAAAATAATTTATTATACAAATGCTGCTAATGCAAAAAGTGATACGATCATAAAATATAATGTAAAATGTAAAATTATGTGTTATCTTAGAAGTAGCTTATTTCTACAGAAATATTTATAAAATTATAACTTTCTATCGAAATATGTGACATTTTATTGGTCATCCATGCACAGGAATGTAGATTTCTAATAATTTTATACCATTTATAATGCAAAACCTATATTTAAAGCCCATAATAAATTACAATATGAAAATCTTATCTTTAAACACTGAGTGGCACATTTTTTTCCAGTGGATAGATTGCTAAATTAAAAATGGGATTGCTGAATATAATAATTCTGAAAATCTCAGAAATGTTATTTACTGAGTAAAAGCGATATCAAATATTACATTGCTTTTAATATTTCACTTAATATGGGTTTTTTAGTTACTGTGGCTGTGTATATATGTGTAATTTATAAATTATATTCCAGACCACATATTCTGGTAACGAATAAAATGAGGTTAGTTGTAATTATACCACCAAACCACATTAGACAACAAAGCTATCAGACTAGACCAGGGGTGTCAAACTCAATTTCATTGAGGACCGCATCAGGATTGTGTTTGACTTTGGTGGGGCGTGGCTAGTTTGGCATCATTCATGTCGGGGCACCTGTGGTGGCCAAGTGCTAAGGCAGGACTTCCCTCAGACACTCCCTCACTCTCATTATAATCGGCCTTCCTTCCTTCCTTCTTTTTCCTTCCCTCTTCATTCTCCTTTCTTCTTCCTCGCCCTCTTTCCCTTTCTCCTTTCCTGTCCCTTGGATGCTCAAATGCAAAAGGGAAATTTTTCCTTTTGTTTTGTTTTTAGTTTGTTTTGCTAGCTGTCTGCCAGTGAAAACGGAGTCTGGGGAAGGTAGTACATGCCCCCCAGATCCATTTTCACTGACAGAGGCATTGTGGGTCGGTCCTTTGCTGTTTTCAGGGTGGCCCCACAAGCCAGATCTAAGCAACCTGTGGACCAAATCTGACCTGCGAGTCTTGAGTTTGACAGCCCTGAACTAGACCATTGGCCACAATTCATTTTGGGCCCAAACCCCATTGAAATAGAAAGGTTTTAAGTGCATTCTGAAAAGTCAAAAAGGTAGAAGTCTTTTGATGAATAGGTGGCCACTGCAACAGTTATTATGAAAAAGGCCTGGCTTCTTTGCTTCTCATGGGGATTGGGCCTTTAGCAAAGCTTGCCTACATTTCTGAATCAAATGGAAAAGTCCATCCTTTGACTCATCTGAGACAGGTACCTCTAGGAACATTAAGGATGTTTCCATTTTTACATTTTTTCATAAGTAAATTTTTCATTGTAACAGTTGATAACTATTACTGATGAGTTTCAACCCCTAGAAATTACCGTATTTTTTTGTGTGTAGGACACACTCCCCTCCCCAAAAGTGGGTGAAAATTGTGGTGCACCTTATACACCAAATACAGCCGGTTTTGGCATCCCAAGCCCCCACCCATGTGTCCCATTTTCACGAAAAATGGGCTGTTTTTGGCCTCCCAAATGCATCTTGTATTACTTCTTCCCAGAGAGGCATTTTGCAGGTCTCCAGAATTCTCCATGCGGCTTGAAAAATGGGCCATTTTTTGGTGAAAATGAGTTGCACAGAGGCTTCTGGAGGTCTGCAAAATGCTTCTGGGGGCTGGGGAGAGGAAAAACAAGATGCATGGAGGCAAAAATCTTTTTTTTCTTGTTTTCCTGTTCCAAAATGGTGCATCTTATACTCCAAAAAATACGATGTACATACTGCATTTTGATTTGCTCCCTGATAATCTTTTCATTGTATCAAGGAACTGGTCAGAGGTTACAGTTTTGAGATATTGCATCTTCTCTCTTGTGGGAGAGATAATCCAGAGGATGGGTTACTCTTTACTTTCTAGCTCTTGGCTGAGTGCTGAGAAGCTTAAAAGGCACACCCTTCCTGCCTGCTTACCAGTTTCCACTCAGCCATTCAGCTCGAAAGGCTGAGAATTCTCCCACTCTCTGGATTTCTTCAGATTAGTACAGTGAGTAAACGTCCCAGGTCATTATTAAACAAGGCAAAGCTGCCTGCGACTAGAGAGGCCTCCGCAAAGACAATCAGAACCCCAGGCAACTCCCAGACAAGTGAGGGTTGCTGTAGCTTGCCAGACGGTTCCCTCAAGCCCAGGGAAAGGCTGGGATCAATCGGAATACAAGCCTCCCTTAAAGAGCTAGGCATCTCTGTTCCAGCAGTCTGACTGAGCAAGGCAAGCAGAGCTTGCTAGGAGCAGGGGAGTCCCTAGGCAGTTTTTTGATGCACAGGGGCTGCTGGTTTAGGGGACATAGCAGTTGGTATTACTCTGCAAGGCAATGGGCTGAATTACGGATCCATAGGCAACTCCTGATTCAGCAGGAGGTTGTTTTTTTTCACTTTCAGTTTCATTTACATTGCCTGTTGCTTACGCCCATGCCAATTAAGAGGCCAGCTGGATCACGTGGACCTTAGGCAGATCTTGATACACAGGATCTGCCGGGGTGGAGGGGTCCTCTGTTCACTGCCTTTAGCCTCATGTCGGGCTATTAGGCTTTACAGCAGCTCCCCCCTAGTGGCCTGTAGCAGAAATTAAGTCAGCACTTCTACAGTTTTTTTCCCTTCACAGCCTGGTTTAAGCTGTAAGGTGTTATTTCTGCCTCTGGAGAAATTAAGTTATGCCTCTGGGAGATGGCAGTGATCTGGTTCTTATGTGCCATCCAGGGCAATAGAATTGGTCACGGATTCAACAAACAAGTGTTGGTTTGTACAATATATATTTCTTTCAATTTCTTCATTCAGAGATTGACACAGCTACCAGTTCTTCTGGAGCTTAAGCAATTCCATGCATGAGGCATTGGAACAGCTGCTAATTTCTCACAGCTGGGACCATTGAACAATGCTTAAAAGGGCAGATATGGTAATCCTTCCTGATGGACTGCACCACCTTCTGAGGCCAAGCCGCCTGTTCTTAGGGTCAGGCCATTAAGCATTGCACATATGGGGGGGGGGGGGTCTGCATTTCTATCAACAGCTTAAATTCTTACTATTTACCTTACCTTTTAGGAATGGAATCCTCAGCTGATACTACATGCACCAGGAGGACTTTGTCCCCACAGCCTCAAGGTCCCCAGAAGTGCACTATTAAAAGGAAGCACACTTCCTCTGAGTCTGTGAAAGCACCTCAGGCTAAGGCCAAGAGGGCCAGGAAGCCTACCAAGGCAGAGGAGCAGGATGCCCTCAGGCATCAGAGGGCATTGGAACGGGAGGTAGCTAAGTCCACTAGGGGACAGGCGCCACCCAGCCAACAACCTCCCCTGTTTCACTCCCCAGCGCAGGAGCAGGGTGCTCCCCTGCCCTCACCTGCGCAGGCTGTCACTTACCGAGCCCCAGAATTGTCACCTGAGAGGGCTAGCAAAAAAACTCAGGGGCCCCACAGAACCCAAGTTACAGCTCAAAGCCCGGATACAGTTGGATCATCTCCACCTCCCACCCGACTGAGTGGGTAAGTAGAGGAAGTCCATCTCACAACCAGATCGTCCCTAGAAAGCGCTCTCTCTCACACACACACACACAGCTGGGCCCTGGCCGGAGGCGTAGCAAGCACCACTCTTATCGCAGATGAGATGGCTCATAGCAGACGCTATGAGGAACAATCCTTCAAGAGACAGACAGAGCCGCGAGGCTCCTGATTCTCAAGTTCCAAGCAGCTTCATTCCGAGACTCCTCCAGTTTTCCCCTATAGGTTGGATAGACTCAACTACCAGCAACCAAGTTCCCCTTTAGCATTAGATCACAGTCATCTTTATTCGGGTGAGGAGGAATTGATGCTTTCAGCTGATGAGGATGTTCAACCAGATCCTCCTCTGACTTCTGGTCTTTTTCACCATTCCTTATCAAGACTCTTCTTAACAAGGCAAGTTCACTACACAACAGGGAATGGACACCTCAGAACTTGAGGGGGCTGCTTCCTTGAAAATTCTAGGGACCGAGCAACTACTCTTTTCAGAGCATTCAGCCAAAGCTGAGGAAGTTCCAGCACCTTGGATATTCTTAGATGTGAATCAGAGACAGTGGATAATTCCAGCAGCTTGTCCTCCCTGATTACATCAGAAAGGAAAATCTACAATGTAGCTGCAGAGTTAACTACAGCTCTTCAACCTCTGACAGTGGATGCACCAATGGCAACTTTAGCATCAGCTAATGTGCTTCTCACTGATGTCAAAGAGGCTCTCAAACTGGAGGATAGAAAGGCAGAACAAGTTCACTGTCGTACTCATCAGGTGGCTGCCTGGACAGTAAAGGCCTCCACAACAGCATCCTTCTTCAACAGGGTATCTCTTCTGTGGCTTCGCCAACTACAGGCCAGGATACCAGCTGATGACCTCAGGGTACATCAGGATATAAACAAGCTGATAGCTGCTACCGAGCTATCCACAGACGCCATTCTTCATTCAGCCAAGTTTGCCTCTCATGCATTTGGGTCAATGGTCACAGCCTGGAGACTATTATGGCTTCATCATTAGACAGCAGACACAGCACAAATGGAGACTGGCGGTGGCACCATTTAAAGAAGACAAGTTATTCAGAGAGGTTCTGAATCCTGTCCTCGTTGACTCTGAAGATGGAAAGTCCAAACAGTCATTGGGCTTTCGAGGGTCGGATCGCCGCCCTCCTTCCTATGGCCAACATCAAACATTCCGGGCCCACGAGGCATCATCTACATCAGGACAACAGCCTTTTCAGCAATGCCAGGAATGGCAACCATATAGGTCCTACAAGAGGACACAGCGGTTGCAACCCAGACAAGTCCTTTCAAGGGGACAGGAATCGTCCTTTCAGATGTGGCAAATGACAGTGGATCCAACCTTCCCATTGGTGGCTGCCTGGCAGGCTTTGCCAACTGGTGGGAGGAAACCACTTTCGACTCTTGGGTCTGACACACAATCCAGTTCGGTCTTTCTCTCGAATTCCTCTCCACTCCCCAGACAAGATTTCTTCGTTGCCATATTCCCAAGGACAGGGCAAAATGAGCCCTAATGGACTTTCAGCACCTTCTCGACATACGGGCGATCCGGCACATTCCACTCGAACAACGGGAACGAGGATTCTACTCCATCCTGTTTGTCATTCCAAAGTCCTTGGGAGGGGTGGTGGGCAATTCTGGACCTCAAGCATCTAAACAAACACCTAATCTACTGACGCTTCAAGATGCAATCCCTTCAGAGCATCCTGGAATCCATCAGAGAAGGAGACTTCCTTATGTCCATCGATCTCACAGAAGCATACCTGCATGTTCCATCTACCCCTTCCATCGACATTGCCTTCGTTTTTCTTATGACACTCATCACTATCAGTATTGGGCTCTACCATTTGACCTATTGTATCCTCCGCCCCCAGAGTATTCACGAAGCTGTTGGCAGCCCTGGCAGTATACCTCAGAGTGCTGCCCATCAGAGTCCAGTGCTACTTGGACGACATTTTGATCCAGTCGTCCTCAGCTCGTGTAGCAGAGGACCTCCAGACAGCCATCCAGATGATAGAGCACTACAGTTTCTCCGGCAACATGGCCAAAAGTCACCTGGTTCCCACCACCCAACTTCAACATCTCCGGGCAGTCATAGATACACTGAATTGCACGGTCTACCTCTCACAGGATCGGAAAGTGAGCCTCAAAGACTTGGCATATTGTATCCACCGGGAACGCAAGTTGAGCCTTGCCATCTTGTCCCAACTCCTGGCAAAGATGGTCTCGTGTATTGCCATCGTCCAGTGGGCGAGATTACACGCCAGGCCATTGCAATGGTTCCTGCTCCCTTACCACCTCAGCAGCTTGGGCAATGCAAGCTTCTATTGAGGAAATTTGTCGAGCAGCAACATGGTCTTCTCTATCCCTCTTCATTCATCATTACAAATTGGACACTTGTGCTTCGGCGGAGGCAGAGGCAGCTTTTGGCAGGTGCATTCTACAGAGGGTCTGGTCTGAGCAGGAATCCCTGCACTAGGTCTGACCCCTCCCTTAAGGACAGCCAGCTTTGATATGTCCCATCCTCTGGATTACCTCTCCCACAACAAGGGAGAAGGGGCATTGGTCTTACTTGATAAGCTCCTTCTCATTGTGGGGAGAGATAATCAAATCCTGCCCAAGAAGAGGACCTGGTCCTGGGCGAGGCAGTGGACAGTACATATGAGTGAAGCAGCAGATCTGGCAACATCTTCGCAGAAACTGGGAAGCAGGCAGGAAGGGCATGCCTTTAAGCTTCTCAGCATTCAGCCAGGACTAGAAAGGAAAGAGTAACCCATCCTCTGGATTATCTCTCTCCACAACAAAAATGAGCATATCAGGTAAGACCAACAACCCTTTTATCATTAACTGGGTGGAGTAATATTTCCAGAAGATAGCATGACTGTAAGGACAGTCTCCCTTCACAATTTTTATTAATTTATTTTCCAGTAACGTTACTGCTGCTTTTAAATTCTGAGTAGTGAAATATCGCAGCTATCGTAAGAAGGATTTTTTCTCTCTCTTTAAATGGAAACTAATTTTAAAGTAGCCACATGCATCTCCAAGAAGGCAAATGTCTTTTCCCTCCCTTGCTTTCTCCATCTAACTTTGGAGGGGAAAGTGTGTGCTCTTGTGGAAGATAGGGATATATAAATTGGAAATTAGAGTGTAGTCACTTCTAGCTAAGCTATTTATTATTTGCTTGTGACTTGATGTGTAATGCTGTTTCCAGTAATAGATAACCTTTTTAAAAAATGCAAATATTCGTTAGAAATGTGTTTTTAAAACTAGGCCAAGTGGCTGCAGGGCAAAATAAAGCTTTGGTATCAGGAAAAAAAAACCTTCATTTTCCATTTTTTCCTCAGATTTCAGCTTTATTAAAACCTTAATGTAAGTATCATGTTGGAATATTACAGCCCAATCCAATCCATCTCTCTACTGAAAAGTCCCATTGAGACCTATTTAATCTCCATTTGTGTTTAGTTTTTGTATATTTGGAGGTTTAAAAATAATAATATTGTGCGGTTGCAGAAAATCCTCTTTTTAAACTCATTTTCCTTTTACTCCAGGTTCAGTCAAAGAAAGAAGAATCTTTAACACCATCTCTGAGCCAAACCATTCCAACATTTTATTTTCCTCAAGGGTGTCCAAAAGAAAAAATCAACATTGATGCTATTATTGCAAAGATAGACAGAACTTTCTCTCAGTTTCCCAATGAGCGAGCTACATTAGAAGATATGGGCAAAGTTGCAAAGGTGAGTGGTGAGATGTTTTCTTGTTTTTCCTACAAGACTCAAAGGGATAGTTAAGAACTTTATTTTCATAGAAATGTTGTCCAGTTCAGATCTATTTGGTTTTATTTAACAGTACTTAAAATGTTTAGTACATTGCAGCACAAGCCAACTTAAATTTATTTCGTTTTGCTTTTTCTGCCAGGAGAAAATATACATGGCACCAATATAATCCAGGAATAAGATAGTTTATTGAACTCAGCCAAAACAAATCAAAATGAAAATAATCTAAAATAGTAAACCAATGTCTTTATGTTAATATTACTCAAAAAAATGGGCAAATTTTCTTTTGGGGGGATGGATTCATATATCACACTCCTTCTCCCCTTCCCATGTATTATCGAACAAATACATTCTGGAAGGGAGCAGCTATCTGCATATAGTAAACACTTGGAGTTTAGTTTCTTCAATGGGCATCAAAAACTGATTTTTTAAATTAATTATTTTAAGTCTCAGACAGTGCAAAAATGCAGAGATTTTGATATTTTTCTATACTTCTTGCAGGGATGTAAAATTTAGAAACAGGAAAAATTATTCTGTTTGTTTGTATCCTGCCTTTATTATTTTTACAAATAATTCATGATGACAAACATATCCAACACACCTTCCTATTTTCCCCAAAACAATAATAACTCTGAAATGAATTGATTTGAGAGAGAGTGACTGTCCCAAAGTCACTCAGCCAGCTTTCATGCATGGTGCAGTTCTCATTGGTTCTCTGGACGAGACAATTTTTTAAATCATTCAACACTTTCTGAACATGCTGGTTTGCCTGGGAAAATATGATATAAATATTAAAATAAGGAGAAATTAGAATTGTCATTCCATTTCCCAGCATCATTTTTCTTTTACCAAACTCTTGCCATACTTAATAGGCCCTGAAGGTCTGCAGGACTAAATGCCAGTTGTTGCTTTTTAATTATATCTCTTAATTGTAGGCCTGTGATTGCCCCCTTTACTGGAAAGGTCCATTATTTTATTGTGCTGGAGGAGAGCGCACAGGATTTGTATCAGTTCATAAGTTCATTGCTATGTGGCGAAAGTAAGTATGCATTTCCTGTAAGGTTACTTGAAGGTTTTTTTCAGGAAAAGCTGGTTGTTATTTTAATGAAAAGGACATTTGAGGAATAGCTTTTAACATTAAAAAAAAAACCTTTCTAAGAAGACACATTTTGGATCTGACTAAGTTCTGTTGGAATTGATTATTTAAATTGTTTTGAAAGATTTTTTTAAAAGGCAAAATGAATGATAGATGATCGAAGTTGGGGAGGGAGAGACATTGCTGAATTTAACTTACTTAACTTTAAGTGTGCCATGTTCCTAAACTCTATGATAACAGTACAGGACAGTTGAAAGAATGTGATGGAGGATTCTGCTGGTCCCTAGGCTGTCCATAAACTTGCTTAATTTTGAAGGGGAACAAGGGCAACTTTAAGAGTGAATGAATAGAAACAAAAGTTGAATTATCTTTGAAATTTGAGTTGAGAAGAGAATTTGGTTTAACCTTTTAGGTTTTTCTTTCTCCTCTCTTCAGTGGACTTTTACTTTCAAAGAACCCATGCCTTTGTTCTTAGTGGTACAGGATCAAGATTTCCCATTTGATATATATAATGAATACTGACAATTTAATATAGCACAGTCATATAATTGTATATAAATTCAGGTGATGAACAAGGCAATACTTTTTGCCATAGTGGAAATACATATGAGACTTTTCTTTTTTTTATCTCAGTGCTGAATCCTACATTATGCATGGTTGATTATTATATATGAGAACAAACTGGAAAAGAGAAGCCATTAGTTTGCGATAACTTTATAAGGCGAATTTGAAAATAGACATCCATCCAGTCACCTGTCTTCTTCCAAACTTTTCATAGAGTTTGTTCAAAAGGGCCACATACCTTATTTATTTCAAAGGGATTGGTGTTCCATGTGGCCCAACACAAATGTTATTCGTGCTTGTAAATACATCTTAAGATTGAAAAATATGTTAGATAAGTGTTCTATATCTGCATAAATTACACAAATTATATTTGCAGAATATTACAGACCTGTCATGATGATGCTGCCAAGTTTGTTCACCTTCTAAAGAGTCCTGGATATAATTATCTGGTACAAGAAGACTTCATTCCATTTTTACAAGTAAATTCCATTTTTTTCCATTATTCCACAGAAATACGCACCCAATCACCCATTTTCCCAGAACCATTAGTTGACTCAGTGATGTTTCATTATTCTATAAGGTCAGAAATGGCTAAATTTAATGTACCAAGCCCTTGACATGCTAGCTGGTGGATAGAAAGTAATTAGAATACTAGAGAAATATGAAAACAAAAGAATTCTGTTCTCTAAATCAGCGATCTCTAACCTTTCTGATTCAGCAGACAGGTGTATGTGGGGGGAGGGGCAGTTTTGTGTATGCATCCTGCTTTCACAAATGCAGCTTCACACTTGCATGCTTTCACCCACCGCTTCAGTGGACCAGTTCCAAATGGGCTGCAGACCAGCACTGAGCTGCAGACCAGGGACTAGGGAGGGGGGGGGGGGCGATCTAAACTGCTTTCTGAGTCTTCTCAGTGCCTTTTGATTCCTAAGCTGAATGGTAGATTTGCCTGCCAATTTCCATTAGATATTCCAATCCTAATGTGTTCCTGGTTCATTTCTTTGCATTTCTTGTCTCTTTACTGAATTCTTTTTCTAGAGGAACTGAAATTTGTATGCATTTTCATTTTTTTTATTTAAAAATAAAATTGAACAGTTATAGTATCTTGAAACAATTTGAATATTTTGTTTATAATGTTATAATTGTACCCCCTAAATGGTATGATGATTTGGCAGAATTGAATTGTTTCATTAAATAGTAGTTTGTAAAATTCTGAACTGATGCCTCTTTCATCCTTCCTACTTAGGATGTGGTCAATAGTCATCCTAGTCTAGTCTTCTTAAAAGAAGCATCAGAATTTCATTCTCGGTACATTACAACGGTAAGTATCTTCTGTATAGAAAATATTTTTCATGTGGACCATCTAGATGTGATAGCTATTGATATATTGATCCAGGAGGCAAGCTATTCCATTAATTAGTTATTCTTATAGTCAGGACATTTGTTCTTAGTTCCAGATTGGATTGTTCTCTGCCCTCAGAGAAGTCAACCATCTCCTCCCTGTGACAGCCCCTCGGTTACCATTAGACAGGCATCATGTCACCCCTAACTTTTCATTACGCTAAACAAGCCTAGTTCCCTTAAAAGTTCATCAGCCAGTTTAGTCTTCCATTTTTAAGTATGGCCATAGTTTGATAGATGCTGCTATTTTCTGTTAAAAGTTTAGAATAATGTACAAAGGACCAAGTAATTATATTTATTTGATTCCAGATGGAAATTATATAACCTGGAAAAATATAAAAATATTAATACTCTGGATTGATTTAGTCCTCCTAGTTGGTAAATTCTAAATATATGTACCTAAAATATGTATGAATAAACCAGCAAATTACTGTAATATTTAAACACTTGGGTAATAATGTATATGATTGATATAACAGTCACACTTTATATTTTCTTGTAGGTAATACAAAGGATATTTTATACAGTAAACAGGTCGTGGTCAGGAAGAATCACTTGCAATGAACTTAGAAAAAGCAGTTTTTTACAGGTATGGCATGCGGTTTTGTAATAAAATAATTTTTACTGATTTAACTGTTCAGGTGGATCATAAAAATTATAGTTTATTTCTATTTAGAAATGAATTTAGGAAATTTTACATTTCTGATGGCTTTACTTAATCTTAACTTGGCTTAATGGAAACCAACATTAGCTTCTGCTGTACTAACAGTAACTTAAAAGTTTCTCCACAGATTTTAATGTATAAATTTTATCTCAAGTTTTCATACTAGTTGGTTAAGGCATCCTAGGAAGTAATGTGTGACTGGGTACAAGCAGAGAAGTATAATTCATTCTTTAGTGAAGGCTTGGTTCTCCCTTCATTTAAGGGAGAGGTGGTCTGCACTTCCCTCAGGAAAACATTACTGATCCCAACAAGGTCATACAATTTCTGACCAGGTCCAGCATTTCCTGTCTGAGGAATATTGTTGAGAAAGTGGTCATGCTGCAACGTTACATGGTTTTGGAGAAAATGAAAGTAGTTGGATTCTTCCCAGTCAGGATTATCCGAGTGGTTTACAATCAATTTAATATCTTGGCACAGAACCAAGAAGGCATTCATTGTATTTGTGGATGTCTTAGGACAGGACAGAAATGGTGATGATGCATCCATCCTACTCTTGCTTGATTGATCCATGACCTTTAATACTATTGATTATCTTTCTGGAGTGGCTCTGGGGATTTGAAGTAGGGGCCTCATTGTTGCATTGTTCCCTTCCTCCAGCGCTCATTGATAGATTAACATGGACCATTGATTTTACTTTGTAGTGGGCCTTAGGGCCTGATTTCTCTCTATTTCTGTCTAAACATCTATATGAAGACGCTGGGTGAAATCATATATAAGTATATATCTCAACTCTTGGACAGCCAAATGATGTCACTGAAGTTTTGTCTCTGGAAGGCTGTAAAATCTGCACAGAAAAAAACCCCAGATCAATTCTAGCAAGATTAATGGCTGTGGATTTGGGAGATGCATAGATCTGGGGATGCATTTATTCATTCATTCCACTGATTTATATAGCTACCCATCTAACAATTGCAACTCTGGGCAGCAAACATAGGCTTTAAACTAGTAAAACCAAAATAATAAATAGCAGTAATTCTCCATCCTTATTTCTGGATGGTGTCACATTGCCTATGCAAAACCAGTGCACATTATGAGGGTCCTCCTAGACTAACAGCTTGTTTTTAAAGAGCCATTTTGTACAAATCCATCTTGCATTGCCAACTATCCCATTACTAGATCAGAAGACTCCATTCATGGTCACTCATGACTCTGAATTACTGCAGTGTGTGCTACATAAAGCTGTCTTTGAAGACCACTCTGAAACTATAGGTGGTGAGAGTACATCACAGGTTGTTATGGGCAACTTCTGCATGACAATATAACACTGCACACGTTTCCAGTAAGCTCCCAAGTTAATTAAGATAGCTGGTCATTGGTTATAAAACCTTTCATAGGACAGGGCCTGGTTATTTGTTGGATGCCTGTCTCTGGTTTCCTCTGTGTCCATCTGATAGGTTTCACATGCTTTGGGTCCTGTCCCTTAAGCAATGCCATCAGTTGAGATCCAAGAAATGTGGCTTATTTGTCACTATTTGTCACCTGCTCCATGGAACAGTGTTCCCCATGATGGCTCTGATGCTGCCTACCTCCTGAAAGACTTTGAAGACCTGTCTTGAGGTTTTATGAATTCCTCTTGATTTATGGTTTTTGTGATTTGAGTTGCCTTGACTATAGTGTGCATTATTATTTTTGATTCTTTTGATTCTTGTTATTAGTCATTTTTCCTTGTCTATATCATCCTTAGTCAAATGTTGCATGACAATATTATTTTGATCAATTATGTATCATACATGATTATGTATGTATTATGTTGGTGTAAGTATGTAAATTAGTTATTATAAATT
This sequence comes from Myanophis thanlyinensis, assembly GCA_017656035.1. Lineage (NCBI taxonomy): Eukaryota > Metazoa > Chordata > Lepidosauria > Squamata > Homalopsidae > Myanophis > Myanophis thanlyinensis. The sequence goes on along the minus strand of JAEANM010003085.1, from coordinate 1,951 downwards.
GCCTGTTATTAAATTATTGGAACTTGGAGTAAATGCACAATGAGGTTAAGATATTAGAAACTTCAACCTAACCTACTAATGCTTTAATTTTTGCAATGTTTTTCCCTCTCTCTCAATAGAATGTGGCATTGTTAGAAGAGGAAGTAGATATTAACCAGCTGACAGAATACTTCTCTTATGAACATTTTTATGTGATTTATTGTAAATTTTGGGAGCTTGATACAGATCACGATCTTTACATCGACCAAAAGGATTTAGCTCGACATAACGACCATGGTATGATATGATATGACCAAAGAAACAACAGTTCAATTATATGAATGTTCATGGATGATATGCATATTTTATTTATGTATTCAGTTTCTGTAGCCTCCCAACTCAACCAAGTGACTCTGGGTAGCTTACAATTCTAAAACTATAAAGCAATTTTAAAAACTTAAAAAATTCAGAATGATTAAAAACTAAATATAAAGACAAATACTCTGTACCTGAGATGTCAGAACACATTTACATTTCTGGTGTTTTTAGTGTTGAGAATTACTCTGAGTTTTGTTAGCTTTCTACTTTTTTCTACTTTCAGGAAGATGGCAGTATTCTAAAAAGTAGAAATTAAAATCTAAAATTTATTCAGGACAGTTGCACATTATTTCTTAAGGGAGCTAAGACCAATTTGTTATGAAAACACTTTAATTTCACAACAAATAGATAGACTTAACCATTGTTTCAACTGGGAAAGTGAGCATCCTAGACCAAGCCAAGTCCAAAAATGCTAGAGAATTCCTGGATGTCTGGGTACTCTGATAAATTGGTCGTTAACAACCACATAGAGATAAACCACATCTACACATGATTCAAAAAAGACAATCAAAAAGCCAAAAAGGAAACAAAAAAAAGACTTAAACACTTACCAGTAATCAATACCCAGATAAGTAGAAATTAATACCAAAATTAACACCAGACCAACAATCAAGATATAAACAATAATCCAATCAAGGAACTGCTATGGTAACACAGGTAAAAAGGTAGCAGTAAATAGCAACCTAATCAAGGAGCCACCAAGACCACTCCCACCAACACTGATAGGGCAAATCAGTAGTTTATTAATGTGCCTCTTTAAGAGCAATAATGCTTAAAAATGAATGAAAATGAATGCTTATATCTTCTTAAGGTTTAAAGATGAAGCTTTGTCCTTTCAAATGTGGCTTATAAAAAGATTGTTGGTGGTATGGTAGCCATTTGGCTAGTACCAGTGCTGAAATCTTCATTAGTTTAAACACTTGCACTGATGGGGCAGTCTGAAAACCATTGAGGAGTTGTAAACAAAGAGGCTTTTCCTGTTTTTTTGTTATTATGATGTCTACTGTTAAACTTGCAGACTAGCTAATACTAGATGCTGAAATGTGTTCTTTAGCAGGAATGACCAGTGCACTGGTGACTGGGGAAGAGGGAAGTTTCTTTCCCAGAGTTGGGTTTTTATACTTCTGTTGTAAACTCCACCTGTTAGTGTTTGCAATTTGCAAACACTAACAATTTGCAATTATTCCTTCCAAACTCATTGTCAAGCTGGAATACCTGGGAATCAGCCCATCATTATGTTGGTGGACCTCCAACTTCCTGACCGGAAGACCAAAGCTGTAAGAATGGGTGGACGTATCTCAAACCCACTCACCCTCAATATCGGAGCACCCCAAGAATGTGTTCTGAGCCCCCTATTGTATTCACTCTACACATATGACTGCACGGCCACCAGTAATTCTACCACAATCATCAAGTTGGCTGATGACACTGTAGTAGTAGGTCTGATCTCTGATAACGAGACAGCCTACCTAAAAGAGATCAAGAATCTAGAGAACTGGTGTCTGGAAAACAAGCTGCTTCTTAATGTCAGCAAAACAAAGGAACTGGTGGTGGACTTCAGTGTAAAACAGGAAAGAAACTATCAGACTCCGGT
>JAEANM010003084.1:3004-23044 GCA_017656035.1 Myanophis thanlyinensis | reverse complement strand
ATAGATATGGACATTTTGAAAATGATATGTAATTGAATTCAGAATAATAAGATAGATAAAACAAGGATAGAGGAAAGCAGGGAAGGGGATAAAATGTTGAGATAATATTGTTATAGTAATGAGATATGGACTAGAACACAATAGATGAATATGTGATTGAGCTTATTTCTGTACGGAGAAGTGATAATTTGGGATCTTGCTGCTCTCAAAAAAAAGATATATTGTTTGGTGTTTGTTTGTTTTGTTTGTTGTCGAAAACTCAATAAAATTTTTACAAAAAAAAATACCTTTAACCATTGTGTCACACTTCCTGACTAGATTTGAACTAAAGCAGGCATATGGTTTTACACTGAAAGAAGACTTTAAGTGATCCTTTAAAAACAAAAACAAAAGCACAGATATATTATACCTGACTTTGTGTGGCAGTTATCATTCCAAAGGTATCTGTAGGATTTAATAGTGAGTAATATGAAACTTTTCAGTCCTTTCCAGCATCTTGGAAATTTGCCAAGAAGAGTACAAGTATATATTGCTGCTCAGATTCCTAAGAGCTGTGGTGGTACAATGGTTAAAATAGTGGTTTCCACTTTTCCCATCCATGCAGTTTTCTCAGAAGTGATTTGCAGTAAGCTATTGGTTCTGTGGATGACATTTTCATTTAATCCCATAATATGTTCAAAAGTTATTGCAGTTTCAGTAAAGTAATGTTTTTTAAAAAATCTTTAAATTTATATAAATATACCTGTTTTCTATTGCTTTTCTAGGTAAATATGGACAAACTAAAGGAAAGAGCTCAGAGATTTGGTTTGAATGTTTCCACAATCTCCAGAAAGGTAAGATTTTAGGATAAGCATTATATAGCAAAAGTGAATGTCAACAATACATAAACTTGTTATTTTCCTTATATATATTCTGCTAGATACATCAGGTTTCAAATTACAGATTTTAAAGGAGTCATATTAAGATGATAAATAACAATATTCATCTTTTATTAAGAATATTTAGCTATTTTAGCATATATTTTGACTGTCCTCAGGATACTTTTCAGATAAGATAGTTAAAATATTTTTCTGTTGTTTAATCTTTTTCTTAAGGAAGCAAATCTGCAATCCAGGTTTCTTTTCTCATCAAGGTGATAATCTTATGGGCCTCTTCAAATTAATTCAGAGTCTGAATTAAATAGAAAAATTAAGACATCAAGGTGAAGCCTAGGCTAGAAATCTTTTCCCTGTCTTCTAGTTTTCTTTGTGGAAGGATTTTTTATTGTTTAATTTTTTGTTTTATAGAAAATTTAGTGATCTAAGCCCTTTCTTTGAGTTGACCAAACTTAAGTTTTGCCCCTTATCAAGAGTAAACATTGAGTGGTTCCTTCTATTACTACAAAAGTTCCCAAAATTGAATGTAAAGACTTTGAATTCATAATAAGAAAAATAATATATACAACGAAATGTTCTTCAAGAATTCCAGAAGAGGGTATGGCTGTGATTTAGCTGTGATTTCCCCCTAACCTTTAGCAAATGAATCCCTCTTGGGATTTGCACATTGAACGTTTAATGTATTCCATTCTATAGGAAGGCACTGAACCTGGCACCAGGGAATTCAACCATGTAGAAAATAACAAGGTGGAGGCCACTTTCCTTCCCATCCTTTTCTTGGAGAGGTGGGGGCAGGATGAAATCATGCAAGTGCATTAAAGCTAGAATATGTGGAGACACAGGTCAGAGTGAGAGGCTGTTCAAATATCATTAACCTTGTCACCAGGAGTGCACATTTTTCAGGAAAAATATATGCTTTGTCAGCATTTATGGGCAGATTTCCTTTAAGTACAATTGTGTAGGTGAGGCATTATAACCTTAAAGGTTTCTTTAAGAGCTCCCCACAATTTAATCTGCCTAGAATTTGACCAAACATAAACATTGTTTAATTTTAGTTCTCTTTAAGCATATGTGTGCAGTTACTTACATTAGCAAATTGATCTTATTATTCAGATGCAGAAAATATCAACGAGAATAACATGTTTCAAAGGTTAAAAAAATCACTTATGAAATTAATACTTGAAATGTGTGTTTCTTGCATAAGTTTTTAAACTATGTTTTATCTTTGTGATTGCCCTTGCATATATCAAGCAATAATTTTAGACATTAGAACAATTATCAAGGGTTTAATTTCTTTGTTCTACTGTTAAGTAGAATTCAGCTGCTTAAAAGTAGATTTCCTCTTTCTGAAGAGCATGCTCATGAATTTTATTGAGGAATATTATTGCTTGCTTCAATTAGCCTCTGGCATAGAGTTACCCACCTGGGTGTTCTTTATAGCTTTTCATCACAGAATAGCCTGGTTGCATGGATCTTTGCAGATTTTTAATGCCATGCATTGCAGCAAAATCTTTACAGTAAACCATTGTCTCTCAGGAGCCACATTTCATTTCCTATTCAAATTGGTTTTGAAAAAGCAAGGTGGGGGGGGGAAGGGAACATAGCCAAAGGCAATTTCAAACCTGCTGGGACTGGGGGAGTAAACTTAGATGGGAGTGAACTGCTCTTCAGCTAATCTGTAGCTTTGAACTTATTGCTAGTATAGAATCTATTAAGTTAAAAAAATCCTCTTCCTAAAAGATAACATTCATCCTTATCTTGCACTAAATTTTTACCGTTTGGTATAATAGAAGTGGCAGGTGCTTGCTTGTATTTTTGTCAGGACAGAGCCATCAAATAAAATTTTAAAATAAATCAGGAAAGCATTTTTCTTTCCTGAACTAACCATACCCCCTCCTCCATACTCTCATGGGAGGCCTCCTTTTAAAATTTACCCTCTGACCCGAGGCTGCTGATTTCAGTGAGTTACACTTAAACTGCTCCCTTCCCTTGTAAATTTCCCCTATGTAGCAGCTGCTCTCAATACCACTCAACCCCTTGCTTCCCACTGGGAGAGCTGATAGCTTGCAGGCTTCTGTGCTGCAAGAGGGCCACATTGTAACACAAAATCACATTCTCAGAGAGCTTGTTTTTTTCTTTTTATGCATAAAACAACTTTGTAGCTATCCAGCAGGGGATTAAAGAATTTAAGACAGCCCTTAGATTAGCATAATTGTACAGTACCTTTCTTTTTTCTGCACGGAACTATGTGGCACCAGTCTCAGTCAGATAAATGATTAAAACATTTTGTATTCCCCATCATCTAATTTAAGGGTTTGGGAATTTTTTATCTTATTAACCTTGAGCCTCTCAGAGGTTAGAAATGAGAGGTAAAAATGCTGCAAATGGAAATAGAAGTGCAAATATCTAACCTCTTAGCATCATTTTTCTCCAAGTTTCAAACTGTAGGTTTCAGTTAAAAGTATGAAGTTCCTTGCTCAGATTTTCTACTTGAACCAAAATATTTGACCTAAACAAACTCAACAGGAATTTATTTATGAACTCACCGTTATATAAATTTATTGTAAAAAGTCTCCTGGTATTAACTCACTCCATAGAGAAAAAGAGAAGTCAGTTGGAATGAATATATTACCTTTACTCATGAGTTAAAAGACTGTAAAAAGAAAGTAAGCTTGCTATTATTCAAAGACTTTCCAGCAAAAGAAACAGAAAAGTGTGGTAGAAAAGAGAAAAGAAGCAAGATAATACAGCAGTGGAAAAAAGGATTCCTATCCTTTTGTTGTTTGGTAGCTTTTAACTCTTCATAACCTGAATATCAGGTCACAAGTATTCTCTGTCAACCAGAACACAAGTTCTTTTTGTGCCATTAGTGATGGTATTTAGTTGTTTTGTCTTTTCTTAGCCTCTTTTTCTATTGCTCTGTTTTAGTCTTTGTCCTAAGTAGAAAACATGTCTATTTCATTTCTATAGCATCATCTCTGTGATGTTTTCAGCCTCTGAAAATAAAGCTTGTTAATTCTCCACCTATTTGCATTGGGGCTGGCAATGCCTATCAACATAATATTGGGGTAACATTAATATTAAGCAGTAGATGAGCTTTAGCACTCTCACTTTCAACAAAACTGTCTTTAAGTCTTCCTCCCTTATCACCATCTTGGCCGTATCTGAGGTCCTTATTTCATCCAGCAATTTTAATTTCAGCTTCTTCTAGTCCAACATTTGGGATGAAAAAATCTGAACATAATAAAGTAAATTGACAGTTTTACTTTGATGTTCCCCTTCCCCAATTTTGAACCACTTAATAGTTATGTGTTTTGGTCTGTGGCCTCCTGGCCATCAAACATATTTGTTTTTCTTCATGTTTCTGTTTTAAAATATACATTTTAAAGACGTTTCATTGATAAAAGCATTTTGACTTTAGTGTTTCCAGTTTCAGATGCCACATATGCTCCATAAAAATACATTTAAATATCTAACATTTTGAGGTTTTTATTTGACTTTTCAATATACAATGTGAATGTTAATTAATGTATCTCTATATATAGTATAGTGGATTGTCCTGTTACTATTTTTTCCTCTCCCCACCCGCACTATTTTGAAATGATGTCATCATGCTCCAACTTTGGTTACCATGAATTTAGGCCTGTTGATTTTAGAATAATGAGAACTGACAAGATGAATAATAGTGCTGGCAGTCATGGCCATTTCAATACAAGGTTGCTGAAAGCAAGGCCACCACCTCCCCCATGCTGTTAGCTGTTTTGAAAAAAAGTTTAATGGTCTGTTCAGCTCTATGCGGTGTGTACGCAGGTCTGAATATCTTATATATCTATTAAGATATATTTTAAGTATTAGGTTATTGAAAAATACATATATCTTTGCTCTCAGTAGTAGATTCCTTTATATTTTATCTTTAGTTTTTAAGGCCATTTGATTTTGAATTGTGTCAGCTTAAATGAAAATAGCTTTCAGCACTTGCAAATTATACTTTATATATTTTTATATATAACCTGCTTTAGAAAGCTTAAGATGTATTAAATAGTTCTAAATGGGCAGAATAAATAAAAATCCATGAAATCATTTAATACTTGTGCTATTTCTCTCTTCCCCTTCACCTTGGAGTTCCCCCTCACTTTTTGCCTATTCTTGTGTGTCTGTATGTGTGTGTGAGAAAGGAGAGAGGGAAAGAGAGAGAGAGAAAGAGAGAGAGAGCTCATTAGATCCTACTATGCTATGTAACATATTAGGCAACAAGGGATCTTCAACATTTTCAGGTTTCGGCAAGTCGTTCAGCATCTTCCTGTGTGACATTAGGAATCTTTAAGTCTTCCATGAACATTCTTCACCATGTATTTCGAAGATGTCCTCTTGGTCATTTGACATCAGTGAGGCCGTCTCATTAGGGATTTGATTGTTTGCCATGTGGAGAATATGACCTGTAAGTTGGAATCTTGCATGCAACAATGTTAGGTAGTTTTATGAGAAACTCTTTAGGAGCACTTCTTTGTTAGTAACATTGTCAAAATAGCAACTCTAGGATTCAGTAAAGGCATCTTTGTTGCAAGACATCATGTCTTTTGCTAATACTTGCTGACACCTTCCAGGTTTCACTGCCATAAATGGCTGTCAGGATCACTATAGGGATGTGGGTGTGTATCCACCCAACCTAAACATTGTGACCCTGGGCAGCATACAAATAAAAATAAAAGAAATAAGAAGTATTTACTATTTTAAAAAGCAATGAATCAATTAAGTGGTAATCAGAGACTAAAATTTGCTATATCCTATAAATAGCACCTCTACTTATCCTGACCCAACCAACCTTGTTTTGATCTACATTTCAGATTGTCTCTACTGCTTACTTACCATTTTTCTACAGTGGTTGGCTTTGATTCAGAAATCAATGGTATTTTGCACACATCAGATATTATTTAATATTTTCTTGCCTGTTCCTATATACATATTTTTATATTTATTCTATTAGTTACATAAATATTCCATCTTTTTTTCAACTCAAAACCATGTGCATAGCACTCCCTCCTTTTTTTCCTATAAAGGAGAAACATTGTTAAAAGGTCTAAACATATTAAATATAGATAATCCTTATCAACCACAATAGGCAACTCAGTCATTAAGTGGTCACTGAATGAAATAGCAACTGAGCATACAAGTTTACCTATCCTTTGCTTCACAGACCTGTGAAGATCATAAATGCAAGGATTGGTTGTAAAGTTACCTTTTCATCACTTTCTTAATTGTAAACAATCACTAGACTAGCTGTAGTCTCTAATACACTTTTACAATATAGGATCCCAAGTCACTGTCCATAAGAAAGCAAATAAAAATTCAAATTGTTTTGAAGAAACTTCAAGTTCCTTTAGCCTGATGTATAAAATTGGATACTAGTGTTACTACACACACTGTATGTGAATGATGTCAGATTATCACTTCCAAGTGTCATAGCACTAGGGGCATCAACCTGAACTGATTAAAGTGTTGTCATAATTATGAAGCCATTTGGCTTGTCAAAGGCAGTGTTGGATCCTGGAACACTTCCTAATTGTGCATATTGAGTCAAGAAAATGCAGGCTTCTTCAGAACAAGTTGATGATAACAATTCAGCGGCAGCATGACATTTTAGAATCATACATTACATTGCATTATATGCTGTCTAATATTCACTGCAAATGTTTTGAGCTTTCAGGCAGCACTATAGCATTTAAAAGAATATATACATACCGTATTTTTCAGAAATATTTCCTGTAGCCGTTTAAAGGGCTTTCTGATTTTATTTTAGAACTTTTTTTCTCGTTCCACCTTCTGTCTTTATTAGAATATTCTTAGTTTCGTTTATGCATGATAACTTTTGAGATCTATTTGCAGATCTTTAAAAATATTCAAGTCTGGGGATACTTAAAGTCATTTCAAATTCTTTTGTTTCCTCTAAGTATTTCATGGTTGATTTAAAAGTAGGTTTTGAATCATCTTGTTTAAGTATTCAACCTCTTTTCAGTTGTTTGTGTATTAAGCAGCTAGGAGCCATCAAACATATTTGTTTTTCTTCATGTTTCTTCATTTCTTTTTCGTGTTTAATGTTGAACCATTTATTAAGCATTCCATTTTCATCACTTCACTTATCAACCGTTATATCAGCATTCACATTTGTATTTGCATGAATCTTTTCAGAGTTCAAGCCTATTCATATTATAATCTGCTTTCCTTAAATTAACAAGCATGTACAGTAATAGCAATAGCATTTGTATACCACTTCATAGTGCTTTACAGCCCTTTCTAGGCAGTTTACAGAATCAGCATATTGCCCCTCAACAATTTGGGTCCTCATTTTACTGATCTCGAAAGGTTGGAAGGGTGAGTCAACCTTGAGCTTGTCAGGATCAAACTCCTGACAGTGGGAAGAATTCTTTCTTACAGTCAGATTTCTCAGCGATCTACTGAAAAGTAGTCAGATATGAACAATCTACCATACATCTAGCATAAACTTGTAGTACGCTTCCTAAATTCTGCTTACAAGTTGAAGCTGTAGCTTCAGTAAAGTATCTCCCTGTAGTTTATTTATTGCCTCTTGCTATCTTTCCATTTGCAGAGAGAACAAAAATGCATTCTTTTAGTTGTCAGGAAAAAATGTGGTCTTCACAAATAGGTTAAACAAGTTACACAATTGCTAAACATTAAGTCATTGGATACAAAATTTATATTTCAGTTTTACTTTTGGACATATTTTCATGCAGATCTCTAAAATATTCCTTCCGGTATTTCCTCACTTCAGTTTCATCCCAAATCATTTTAACATATTTAGTTACTCTGAAAAGAGCTTCTTGTTTAGCCTTTTTTTAATTACAGGTATTCTCCACTTACAATAGTTCATTTAGTGACCTTTCAAGGTTACAATGGCACTGAAAAAAATGACTTGTGAGTGTTTTTCACATTTAGGACTGTTGAAACATACCTCGTGGACACATGATCATAATTCAGATGCTTGGCAGCTGACTCATAGTAATGATGGTTGCTGTATCCCAGAGTCATGTTATCACTTTTTGCAATCTTATGACAAGCAAAGTCAATGGGGAAGTCAGATTCACTTAACAACTTGTTACTAACTTAACAGCTGCACTGATTCAATTAGCTGTGGCAAGAAAGGTTATAAAATGGAACAAAACTCACTTAGCAAATGTCTCATTTAACAACAGAAATTTTGGTCTCAATTGTCATGTTAATTTTTGTATTTTTTGTTTAGCTATTTCTACCTTTTTTATTCTTATCAAAATGATTTTGTATTTTCCATTTCTCCTTCAGCCTTAACTGTTTCTTGTATTTTTCTCACATCCTCACTTTGGGCAGCAATCATTCTCTTAATGTGCTTTGTTTCTTCATCTACAGCCACTTTCAGTTTGGCACTATGCCAAGCATCCTTTTTGCTACTTCCTGTTAACATAGCTCTCCACACTTGTGTCAGTAATATTTTTTTTTCATTCTTTTCAAAGCAGCTGTCATATCTTCATTCCTTATGTCTATTTCCTTTCATTCTGTTGGAAGAGTTATCTGTCTTTATAAGACTTCTTCAACAAAATTCATATTTCCTATTATTCTATTTTCATTCTTGCTTTTTTCACTTTGTTTCTACATTTTTTCCTCCAAGATCCACTGTGTTGTGTTGACACTACCACAAAATTACACATCTCAATTCAAAACTTTTCATTTTCCAGACTATTATGCGTGCAAAAATGGACAGACTCTGAAATTGCCACAACAGGTCAATTAGCAGAGCAATTAGCAGAGATGGTAAAACTAAACTGATTAGAGAAAGATCAACAACTACATTTATTAGTGACAGGAAACCACTTGTGCACTTTTTACTGGAAAAAAATAAAAGAAAAATGGACCTGTAATTTATGTATATGAAGCTCTCTTTATTTATGTCTTTTTCTTTCTACTTCTATTTTCTTTTTTTATTCTTTTCTATGCTTCTTTATGATCTTTATTTTCTCATTCTGTTTATTAAAATTATTTAGTAAAAAGTATAAAAAATGCATTATCCTTGTAATCTTCACTAATCCTCTTCCCTTGTTCCTCATGAAGAAATTGATCAATCATAATTTTAATCTTATATGTATTATTTTGCTATGTGTATGTATGAATAGACTTATTCTTGAACCATATATTCAGAACAGACTTTTTACTGAGCAAATAATCATTAGTATTCTCATTTATTCTTGGACTTCTAAATGTCCCTGACATTCCCCCCCCTCCACAATATTCTTTTCATTTCATTTCATCTTCACATACTCATCAGAATAGCTTTTTATCATGAACTAGACCAAGAGTGTCAAACTCAAGGCCTGTGGGCCGAATCCGGCCTGCAGGGTACTTAGATCTGGCCCACAGGACTGCCCTAGAAACAATGAAGGCTGGCCTGCGATACCTCTGCTAGCAAAAACGGAGCTTGGGCTGTGCTCTGTTTTCATTGGCACCATGATATACAATTATTAATATCTTATCAATTCCTAATTTCATTCATTCTTCCGTATGTCAACATTCCGAATGCTCGCAGAATGAAACAGCCCGCACACTAGATGACAAACCAGGATTCCCTTAATTCCTGTGCTGTGAGATGCAGTACAGACTGACTGAATGTTCACCATGTGAAGATTTAGTGAGTGCTACCACCCAGTGTTCTCACCACCTTTTATGTGCTTGCTGCAAACCTGTGCATGCGACCCCACCCATCCAGTCAGGCAGTTTAATTCATTCCAGCTGGCCGGCTTGTGTTCACACGCACACCTGGAGCGTCTATCCAGCCGAGGCTTGTCACCCCCGTCATCAGTGCTGTGCTGGCCAGTCTTCACGCCTGAGCGGCCACGCCACACAACTGAGGCTCTTTCGCCCCACCTGCCAACTGATTAGCTTCGTCACGGCTGCTCATCCGGCCAAGTCCTGCCATTTCAGAAGCCAGGAATGGATATTCTGTTCGGGCATGGCCAGCAGTGGGACCAAGAAGTTGGGAAGGCGCGTAGGGATTGTTTGGTGAGGCTAGCGACCTGCCCAGCCTGAAGGGCAGCCTCGGAGCAACAGACCCGAGGCTGATATGCGGCCCTCCTACCATATGAAGGCCACCCGAAAGGGAGTGAACAGTATGAGTGGGGCCTAGGTGTTTCAAGGTGTCCTACCAGGTTTGGTTGGATGCCTCTGATGGAATTTTGCAACCAAACGGGGGGGCTTGTACCCCAGTATGAACTACTCTGGTTGCGTCTGCCAAGGGGTAGCCCTTCCAGAGTACGAGGTATTTTAATTTGCTTCTATGCGTTCAGGAGTCTAGTATTTTGTCCACCTCATAATGTATGTTAGTTCTAATTGGTTTAGATGGTATAGGTGTTGTTATATTAATATTTTCCTATATATTTTCTTTCTAAATTGCCATTGAAAATGTAAAAAACATATACCGTATTTTTTGGTGTATAAGATGCACTCCCCCCCCCAAAAAAAAGTGGGTGAAAATGTCTGTATGTCTTATACAGTGAATGTTGCCAAACCCCGCCCACCTGCTGACTCTTTTTTCAGCCCCAAAAAAGGCCGAAAATGGGGTGCGTGGAGGAGGCGATAGGCCGCAGTGATCCCCACATCCTGGAACAGCTGATTGTCGGTAGAGGCGAAATTTTTTTTTCTTGTTTTCCTCCCCAAAAGCTACGTGCAGCTTTTTATACACCGAAAAATATGGTAATTGTTAATTCTTTAATTATTTTCTTTAATATCTAATTGGTCCTGGCAAGATACTTTAGAAACACACACGTATACACACATACTGTACGTATATAATTTTACTTGAGATAAAACATCTAATGCTGGAGATAATTTTCAGAACAATTTTTCCAGATTTTGGAAAATATGAAAAATAATCTGTCTCAAAATAGCGTCCTCTTCCAAATTTCAGTAGCAAGTTTCAATGTTCTGCCTGTAGTAAATCTGTAGTATAGGCAATAGTAATATTTGTGGGAAGAATTAAATGCAAGAATAAAGTTTAAACATACCTTTCTTTTTCTCATAGATTGAATATTTGTCATACTTCAGTGTTTAGGATTAAAATTACTATTAATGTTAAGTGTATGTCATTGGCCATACTTACATTACATGATATTTTAAAAATAATGATGAGAGTGTTCTAGAGGGTCAGTAGGGCGCTCCTGATCTTTGCTTTCTACACAGTGTCATTCGAAAAGGATTTTGAGTCCACAACAACCTTTAGGGGAAAGTGGAAGGGTTGCTTAAAGCAAAGACAATGGAAAGGGGTACTCTTCAACTTTACTTTGTCCAGTCATCTGGTTCTTCATTTGTCCCTGCTGTGAAACAGAACTCACCTTTTGTCTGTAACACAAATACATCTTTTTCTTCAACCCACCCCCACCCTTTGCCTTCTATTATAATTCAATCAATGATGTCATTATGTGTGCCATTCAGGGAACTGTTGAACCACATGGCTGCTGGAATTTGGAGGAGCAGCTAGAAAAAAGGAGAGCTGTGCAACTAACTCTTTGTCACTCTCTGTCCTCAAGACTTTATTCTGATTTTAACAAGAAAAACCAAGTCGAACAAAACAAAAACAAAAGTTTTTTAAATAAATGATGAAACAGCCCCCCTCCCCCCCTCCAAAAAACTAATCTAAAATAAAAAGAACAGAGTAGTTGTATAGGAGGTCAACTTTATTATTTTTCTTTAGAATGAATAAGCCTTTGAAGCCAATTCAATCCACAACCATTTTTTATTAGTGCTTTCTCTGGCTTAACAAAAAAAAAAGGTCACTATTGTCATTATTTTTATACTTCATTGCTTTATGTATGTTTTGTTTGATAAAATACTTGTCCAATATTGCTAGAGAAAAGGTGCATTGTTTATATAAAACAAGATTTTTAGGTTTTGAAGTATAACTAATATTCCTGTGATGTTTGCTGAGAATTCCTTCAGTTGAGCACCCTCCCATGTCATGTAACTAAGACTGCTCCAAAGAATTTCCTTGGCTACCTGAACTACAGGGAGGTTGCACTTGGGGATATAGCGAAGGCTTTTATTTTAGATTCTTTAAAAAGTGCTGATGTCATAAAATACTTAAAGGTAAACCACCTATTGTAAGCATATTCTAAAGGAGCTGTAATCCAGAGCCTGTAAAATTAAGAGTCCACAGTGTTATAAGGAATAAACTAACTGCCTTGTAAAATAATACCATCCATATTTTGATAGGACATGCTTTTAGAAATGAAAATAAGGAAAACTATAAAAATAAAAGGAAATTAAGATGGGATAAGCAGAAGCATATAGTATATGTGAATTTGATTTCCCCCCCCCCAATTTGTTTACTGTAAATCATGGGAAATCTTGTTCCCTGTTTCTGATTTGACATTCCTTAATACTGAAAATTTGAAGTTGAGATGTCAAGTTGCTCTAAATGTGGTCTTTATTAATATTTTATGTGCATGTGACTATTTCCCATTGTTGCAAATATAGCATCCTGATTAATGTACTACATGTTAAAAGAACAAAAATCTGAAAAAAAAAAGATTTATATAGCTGCTCATTTTACATATCATAATGCTGGAAACATATAACTATTAATAAAACAATTTTAAAACATAAAAACAATTTTAAAAAATCCTGATGCCCCTTTAGTGGGAAAAGGCAAGTCTCAGAGGCTTTTCAGGGATCAGGAGATTAAAGGCCTGCCAGACCTCAGGGGGAAGGATGTTTCAAAGGGCAGGAACTGCTACCATGAAGTCACCCTGCCTAATCCCTTTGAATGGCAACAGATTTTTTACAGTAAATGTTTGCATATGTTTGCCACTGAATCTTAGGAGAATCTCATGGAGTTCCTCGGAACGTATCAAGAGATTCTGAATGAACGAAGAACACCAAAGTTGGGGATCGGCGCAATGATTTCATAAAGTAGTCCAACATGAAATGTGCCAGTTTGAAAAAGTATTTTTCCCTCAGTTCAATTAAATATATAAGTAGGTCCAGTTGCATAAATACTTCATTAAACAATTAGAGCTGATATGGGTCAACACTGCTATACATCAGTCTCACAAACTCTTGACTTTTCTCACCACAGTGAAATGGTCACCATAAAGGTTCTAGAGGTACATCATAATTCATTTAGAAGAATTTGTAAATGTCTTTAAGGTCATTGATAGCTAGTAAGCTAGAGAAAATTATACAGTCATTTCTAAGGTTCTTGGGCTCCCAGACAGAGACATAGTGAACCTTTGAATCACACAAGTGCTGCCTAAAACATCCAGGAAGTCACAAGGAACCTAGAATAATATCCAGGATCTGCAGACCTCCCTTACTTTGGCTCAAGTGTTCATACCTCCACCAGCAGAAAGGCACTTGGTTAGAGTAGGATTTTTGGGAAAGTAAAAGGTAGACACTATTGCTTATAAAACTAGCAGTGAGAGATGGTTGTTCCTGAATGACTTCTCTTTACTCAAAGATCCTGATTGCTTTCTTGGTTCTTCTGGGAGAAAAAGCAGAAGTGACATGTAGAATCTTGGTAGAGGAAGACCAGAAATAAATATTACAAGTAGTTCTTGATTTACAATCTGTTGCTTAGTGACCATTCAGAGTTATGTTGGATCCCCCCTCCCAAAAGGTACCATGACTCAGATTCGAAGTTTAGATGGCTGCTGTTCCTGATTGTCACATGGTCACATTTTGAGGGCTGACAGCCCACCTTTATTGCCCTTTGCAGCATCCTGCAGTCACATGACTGTGATTTACACTTTTGCCAGAAACCAGCATTTACTTCCAGTTCTAGGCAAAAAAAACCACCCATTTTAGATAATGGGTTATTTTAGCAACTGCAGCATTTGCTTAATGACCGCTGCCAAAAAAAGTCGTAAAATTGGGCCTGATCACATGATGGCTAGCACAGGTTAGCATATAACATTTGTGTTATATTGTGTTATCTTTTTTGGATCAGCAGGACTTGCATGCAGCTCCGATTAAAGTTTTAGAGCAAAGTTTATAAAGTTTAAGAAATCTGAAGTGTGTGTGTGTGTGTGTGTGTCTGTCTGTGTGCTCTCTTATCCTGGGTCCAGTGTAAGAATTTGCCATCTTTATAGATAAGCTAAGGGGGGCAAGGGGGGCAGAGTGGTAAGACAGTTTGCTTGGCCCTCTACCCAAAAGGACTATCAACTGGCACTTATGAGATCTATACTTTTTTTGTGATCTTGGAGAAGAAACCAAGCTTGGAACTGACCTGTAAGAGTACATGAGATATTCCCTCTTTTAAAATATTCCTCTGATGAACAACAAATAACAAAACAAGTGGTTTTCCTCCCAAATTCCCAGTTGTTTGTTCAAGAGGCTTGTTCTCTGGTTTCTTTATATGTCCCCTCTAGTTGCCTCAGCTAGATCAGCATCAGCAAGCAATGTGCCAATTATAAACAATCTGCAATCAGTAAGAGTCAACAGCCTCTGACTCTTCTCTGCGTCTTCCTCTTCTCTCTTCAGCCTGTTCCGTTTTCTTAATTGAATTCCTCCATGAAACTTGATTTATTCCCCCTGTTTGTTGACTCAATGAGCTCAAGTTTATTATATTTAGAATCTAATATAAATATTGCAAAACATAATTGGGGAAATCTAATTCAGTGTTATATTTCCAATAGCATTTGGGCATCTAAATAGAATAAACATATATATAGTGGCTGTTGTATCCATGTAATTTTTTAATGAAGTGTAGTGTGCATACTAATAACATACCTAGGAGAGTCACCAGAGTGTACTCTAATATATTTAATTTACTCTAGAGATAGAATTAGTAATTGGATATTTTAATAAAGTGAATGAACAAATTGGATTTTGTTGTTAACTACATCTTCCTGATCCTGACTTTTTTTAAAGCACCAGAAGCCTATAGCCTGTATTTGACTTTAAATTATATTTACATTTTTAAATAGCAATAACATATTGGAATATAGGCAGGACTTGACTCACAACAGTTCATTTAAACCATTCAAAGTTACAATGGAACTGAAAAAAGTGATTTATGACTGTCTTTCACACTTGCGACCATTGCAGTATCCCCATGGTCACGCAATTAAAATTCAGATACTTGGCAACTGACTCATATTTATGATGGTCACAGCATCCTGGGATCATGTGATCACTTTTGCGACCTTCTGACAAGCAAAATCAATAGGGAAGCCAGATTCACTTAACAACCGTGTTACTAACTTAATGACTATAGTGATTCACTTAACAACTGTGGCAAGAAAGGTCATAAAATGGGGCAAAACTCACTTAACAGATGTCTCATTTAATGACATAAATTTTGGGCTGAGTTGTGGTCATAAGTCAAGGACTACTTTTACAGCATTATAAATCAATAGACTCTAAAATTCACAAATAATTCAGGTGATAACATTGCCTTTATTTCTATCTCTATATCTATCTATCTATCTATCTATCATCATATCTTAATTATACAGCTCACCATTGGCTCTTCCTCCACAGCAAACTTCCTGAGAGTTAAGTTTAAGTTAAGTTTAAGTTAAGTTTAAGTTTATTTGATTTATATACCGCCCCCTCTCCCTAGGGACTCAGGGCGGTGCACAGCCAATAAAAAACATAAACAATTTAAAATCCAGTTTAAAATAATTAAATGACGGCTGTCTGTTAAAAAAAGCATTATCATTATAAAATTTAAATTTCAAATCAGTTAAAAATCAGTTAAAATATAATATTAAACGATTAAAAATATAAACAATTTAAAATAATTTAGTTTAAAATTAATTAAAATTAAAATTAAAATTAAATTAAATTTAAAACCCCAAGGTATCAGGCCAGGCCATTGAAATAAATGGGTCTTCAGGGCACGCCGGAAGCACCAGAGATCCGTAATAGTACGAATCTCCGGAGGGAGTTCATTCCACAGGGAGGGTGCTGCCATAGAGAAGGCCCGTAACCTCGGGGCTGTCAGATGACACCGTCCCGACAATGGAACCCCGAGGAGGCCAACCCTATGGGAGCGCACTGGTCGACTGGAGGCTGACGGTGACAACAGGCGGTCCCGTAAGTACCTGGGTCCCAAGCCATGGAGCGCTTTAAAGGTAAACACCAACACCTTGAAATGCACCCGGAAGGCCACAGGAAGCCAGTGCAGCTCGCACAGGAAAGGTGTAACGTGGGAGCTCCTAGGAGCTCTGATAATTGCCCGCGTGGCCGCATTCTGGACCAACTGCAGCCTCTGGATGCTCTTCAAGGGGAGCCCCATGTAGACAGCATTGGCGTAATCCAGACAGGAAGTTACCAGGGCAGAAGTGACTGTGCGAAGAGTGCCCCGAGAGAATAGCAAAAGAGAGATAAACTCCATTGCTTACCATAATCAAAGAAGCAGAGACCTTGCCTCACTCCTTCCTGCCCCAAGAAAATATTTGATCCTGGAAATAGTTACTGGAAACTGAGGAACAGAAAGCATGATCTGGTCTGCACTACCAGCCAAAGCATAAGGTGCCACTAAATGTTGGTTAAGCAAATCTTGAGTGAGAGACCCTGAGGCTGGTCTGAACAGATATAAACATTCACCTCCCATTCACCACTTTATCCTGCTCCTCAAGAACTTAGCAATAGTGTTTGTCCCAAAGGAGCTTTTTCAAGAGGCAACTGGACTTTCTGTTTTTTCTTTGAAGACGTTTCGCTTCTCATCCAAGAAACTTCTTCAGTTCTGGATGAGAAGCTGAAGAAGCTTCTTGGATGAGAAGTGAAATGTCTTCAAAGAAAAAGAGGAAAGTCCAGTTGCCTCTTGAAAAAGCACCTTTGGAACAACCATGACCTGGATGACTGAGAATCTCCATAGATGTTTAGCAATAGCATTATATACAACTTTACAGTACTCTCTGGGAGATTTACAGTGAAAGCATTTTACGGACCTTGGAAGGATGGAAGGCTGAGTCGACCTTGAGTCACATCAGGATCGAACTCCAGTTTGCAATACTGCATTTTAACTCCTGCATCATGGGGTCTGTCTCCCTTCCACACATATGCCCTTCCTCTAGTTTCTCTCCCAAACTTCATGTGTCTTGTTATTTTCAGCTTATACTAGTAATCCTCGACTTACAAACAGAACTCAGCCTGGAACTACAATTGTAAGTCATGTTCTATTGGTCATCAAATGATCATGCCTGTTTTATAATCTGTTTGTGTGTGTGTGTGTGTGTGTGTGTGCAGTAGTTACATTATGGTTTTTAAGCAAGCCCATTGTCCACAAAGGTCGTTTTCTACCAGAAAGCAGAAATAAATGCTAATTTCTGGCCAAAAAAATTCCTAAATTGTGATCGTATGACCATGGGACACTGCAAATGGCCATAAATGTAGGCCAGTTGCTAAGCACCCAAAGTGTGACTATCTGACTGGCAGTTTTCAGCATTTCAAATCTGGGTTGTAAGTATCTTTTTGGGGCTCTGGTGACTCTAGTGTAACTTTGAACATTTCCTAAGTGACTGGTCATAAATCGAGGATTATCTGTAAATCTAGTTGTGATCTGCCTGTCTTTTGGAAGTGATATGAGACATTTGCAAATAATAAAGGGAAGACAGTGTTAAAAACAAAAGCAAGTAAATCATTGCCCAGGAATTCCCCTATTATTGTGGGATGGTTTAAGGTAAAGGTAAAGCCCCAAAGGTGCTTTTTCAAGAGGCAACTGGACTTTTGGGTTTTTCTTTGAAGACATTTCACTTCTCATCCAAGAAACTTCTTCAGCTCTTTGGGACAACCATGACCTGGATGACTGAGAATCATTAATAGACAGGTAAAGGTTTTCTCTGTCCAACTCGGGGTGGGGGGGAGTGTGCTCCTCTTTATTTCTTAGCTGAGGGAAGCCAACATTGTCCAAAGATGCTTCCATGGTCATGTGGCCAGTATGTTTATACACCAAGGTTCATGGAATATTATTACCTTCCCACCAAAGTGGTCCCTATTTATCTACTTGCATTTGCATGCTTTTGAACTGCTAGATGGATAGGAATTGGAGCAAGTAATGGGAGCTTATCCCATCATGCGGTGTTCAGATCTTGAACCAGGGCTGTCAGCTTTCCAACTGACAAGCTCAGCATCTTTAACCATTGAGCCATCACACACACCCTTCCCCCATTGTGGGATAGTATAAGAAGAGTTAATTCAAGATTAGTATTAGTTATCATAGCTATTATACCGAAGATTAGCTAATTGTTTTCAAAAATTTTGATACATGTATGGTATAAATCATACCATGTAAAACCAACAAAAATGTTAGGTTATGGAGAATCTACAAGTGCCGATAATTTACTTTCAAGATTTGTCACATATGAGCTCAATTTCCTTTTCTTAGAAACAAGATATTGTTTAGAAGTCTTGCAATAGAAGGAAATAAAGGAAGTTTATGAAAATGAAGGGGACATGAGTTCAGTCTCTGCAAATTCTGATGCAAAGCCATCTGATCTGAAACAAATCTGTGAATCCAAATGTAATAATTACCTTTTTCACGCTTCCCTGTGGATTTTGCACAGTCCTGTTCCATGGCACGTACTAACAGAAAATAATCTAAATAATAGACAGTAGAGTGTTTTTAGCACAATTGCATCTTACTACTTGCTTAGGGAAGGTGTTAAATTATTTGAATGCTGTGCAGAAAGTGCTCTGTTTTATGTAAATCTGCCTTTCAAAACAAAAGCCATCATTTTTTAAAAAAAATGGAATGTGGATGGATGATCAGCCTTGATCTGATTTGTATGCTCTGTTTGATTCAGAAAAATCTATTAAATCATTTCTTTGCATACACAGAAAGATGCAAATCAGCTGAATCAGTTCAAAAGAATTTGATTTGATTCTACATTTCACCTTGGCTTCCTACATGACCAGTTTTATTCAGAATGTTGCTTTGACTTATACGTTAAAAAAAAATATTGAATTTTAACAAATCTTAGTGTGTAAGAAAATAGTGGGAAGAGATGTGATGTCATCCCAAAAGAGATTCTGGACAGCAAGAGTTGCACCAAAATGATGTCATTGACCTGTTTATGAACTGTCTAAGACTAGTGAAAATTTAATAATTTAAGTCCTAACCAAGGACCTAGGAATTATTCAGCATCACTTAAGAATTTAGGCAATTCCAAGCAAGTTGTGGTTTGTTTGTTTGCTTTTTGTAAAATTAGGGTGGCTGGATCTGATAAATCCTCCTCCTCCTCCTCCTCCCCCTTTCTTTTCCCCTTCCCGTTTCTTCCTCCCTTCCCCCCTCCTTTTTCCCCTCCCCCTTTCTCTTTCCCCTCCCCCTCAGAAGAAATGTATTTTATAGGGAGGTGTATAGAGGATCGATATCTGAACAAAGCAAATATAATAATTGTAATGCTGGAGAACTATTAAGTAACTGTAGTACAGCTTCCAGTTCTGTAATGATATACTGCTTCTTGTCAGTTTGCTGGAGTGGGTGTATAAGAGTAAGCTGTAGTAATTGAATAAACACAATGTAATCAAATCATTGTGCTACAATTACAGGTTGCTACCTAGTTCTGATGCATTTCAAGATATATTTTCCCCCCACAGACTCAGATTATGCATAGTTACAGCTTGCTGCCAAGAGCAATAAACCTTTTGAAATGCTAAATTGTTTTATTTTAACCCCCCTCCCCCATTATTTCACTCCATTTTGCAATAATTTGGTTTCCTCCCAGTTTTGATAACTAAATGGTTGAGAAAGGGAAACAGCAGATTATTATTGGAATCAGATTTCACTTCTGGCTTCAAACAGCAGAATGTGTTTTATAATACTTCAGAGACGAAACAAAGGCATTTCCTATGCAGATGTAAATGACAATCATTTATCAATTAATATATTACATTCAATGTAATAAAGATAAATAAATAAATTAAAGACAAAAAATAAATAAAATTTAAAAAGACAATCAATTCTAACTTTCATTACAAAAAGTTGACAATATATTTTCCTGGCACAAAGAGGTTCAAAGACAATGGAAGTTATGTCTATATGCATATGGATATGGATATTAGCTGAAACAGTGGCTCCAACAGATCCCAGACATCAGATCTCTATCTAGAAAAGTGCAGTATTAGGAATACTTAAGATGCTGTGCAAAACACTCAAACTTCCAGCCTCTCTCTCTCTCTCTCT
>JAEANM010003083.1:0-17548 GCA_017656035.1 Myanophis thanlyinensis | reverse complement strand
CCCATGCGAGGGGGATTCCTCCGTGGCTTCTGAAACCACGTGGCCACAGCGCAGCCAGTGGAGCTTTGGAAATCCCCGCCCATGCGAGGGGGATTCCTCCGTGGCTTCTGAAACCACGTGGCCACAGCGCAGCCAGTGGAGCTTTGGAAATCCCCCCCCCCATGCAAGCGGGATTCCCCCGCGACTTCTGAAACCAGCGTGGCAGTTTCAGAAGCCGCGGGGGAATCCCCCTCGCATGGGGGGGGATTTCCAAAGCTCCCCAGGCTGCGCCGTGGCCAGGGCGGCTGAAGAAGCCACGGGGGAATCCTCCCCAGGGAAGTGACAGGACTCCCCTGTCCTACAGGTAGTCCTTGGCTTACAACAGCACCCTTAGTGACTGTTCAACCGGTTTTCACAGTTTTGCAGCATCGATTCAGAGGCTTGGCAACTGGTTCATACTTATGATTGTGGCTGCGTCCCAAGATTGGGGGGTCACCTTTTTCAGCCTTCTGACAAACAAAGTCAAGGGGGGGTTCTAGATTTGTTTACGGTTATTAATTTAACAGCTGCAGTCATTCACTTAACAATTGTGCCAAGAAAGGTTATAAAATGGGGCAAAACTCACTTAACAAATGTTTCATTTAACTATAGAAATGTTGGGCTCAGTCCTGGTTGCAAAATTATTTTTTTTCCTGAAACTTCTCTCTTAAAATTAAGGTGCGTGTTATACGCCGATAAATACGGTATATATTTTAATTGCCAACCTCTTTGTATATTGCCAGAGAGCCAGAGAGCCTATCGATTTGTGCAAGGCAAAGACTGGGGTTTCAAGAAGTTTATTAGAAGAGATTTTCTTCTGGATGAGGCGAATGGGCTCCTTCCAGATGACAAGCTCACTCTCTTCTGTGAGGTAAGGAAAGGTGTAGAATCTCACTCAGCTTATTTCTTCCTGCTGGAGGATCTCCGAGCTGTTGAGGGAAAATATATTTTTGTTTTGGTTGCTGTTCTGCTAACTTGCTCTGAAGACTCATTGACAAGACTTGGTGAAGTAAAACTATATGAATGCCTCTGTTTCCTTTAAACTATTTTTTGCTGGGAAAAGGTTTGTCATCTTACTAAACTTCTGTGGCTGACATATGATAGGTTGTCCACTGGCTCAACCTCTTGCACATACCTTTTTAATAAGTAGTAAGGACTGCTACAATATGACTGCAGGGACTACTGGATGCAGTCAAACTAAAATCACAGGCTTTTAAATTTCGATAAGAGAAGTTTGAGTACATATAAACTTTTATTTGGAATCACCATCTTTTCAGTGCTGATGTGAAAATCAAAATACTTAAGATAGTTACACCATGTGAGTATCACTGTGATACTCAGATTATTTTGAGATATTGAAATTGAAATATATAATTTAAAAAAATTAAAAATATATTTTCTATGATGGTTTCCACGTTCCATGTAAGTAAATTGTAAATTGTATTCTACAGTACAAGTTCACTTTAAAACAAGTAAAAGTATTAATGTAATAATTTATTGTACCCTTTTCCAAATAAGTGGAATAGCATCTTCCAAAATTTCCAGGTAACAAGGGCAGCTATCATGCTGCCTCAAAATTAGATATCAGGTTATAGTGTATCTACAGTTTATCAAATTCTACACTGAGTAAGACTTTTTTTCCCAACTGAAAACTTTTTAATTGACTTCTAAAAGAAGTCACTCCTAGTTTAAGAAAGTCTTAATCAGCCACTCTAAATAAACATAAATAGCTCCTTTAATGCTTTCTCTAATAATTATATTTCCCCAACTTCAACCTGTAAAGAAAAAGATTGACATCAGAAACTTTGTTGGTCAGATTTGGTTTGCACTTGAAGGGGACTCATTCAGGGAATGCCAATCTAAGGAAAATGAAGGAGTATCCTGGAAAAATACAGTGGCAAGCATTTCCACATTGCTGTAAGGAAACTATGTAGATGTGGTCCTAAAATCATGGAAGTGACTTAAAGTTGGCCTAACCATTTTAATTAAAATAATAAGGGACTATTGGGATTGCCTTCACCAAGCAATGCATTTACATGATTTGCACTTTAGAACTGCATTACTAAGAGAGATTCTGGTCCAAGTTGCTGTTGCCAAGGAGGGACCTTTTTCCAATAACTGTCAGATCTGCTTCTTGGGTATACTTTTGTAAAAGAACCATATATCAGTTTGATTTCAGATTTCTTCATAGTTATAAATTCACAGCTAACAGTCACAATAGCACATTCCTTTTCATACATTCTAAACACTTTGGGCTAAGAAGTGGCAGCTGGAAAACAGTTTTTTCCCTAGCTTTAAATTTGTTCTTCCTACAGAGCAACTATTCTGCAACATAATCTGCCAGACTAGATGGATTTTTGATTTGATTAGAGATTGTATTTTCTCTGTATATTAACAATGAATTAGCTTTTAATTTGTGAATCTATGTTCCATTACTGGAGCCTGAGTTTTGTTCTTTCTTTGGGACCATCAGATGATATGCCAGCTCAGAAAGGCATGTGACTAGTGATTAAAACAGCCTGCTGTTATAGTATTAACTTGCTGCCTAATAGAGAAGAATTTTAAGATATCCACATCCACATTTGATCAATCATTTGGGAGATTTGGCCCAAAATAGCATAAAATTGAATTTTCATTTATCTGCACATATGATATTTACCATTTAGATTCATACAATATTCTAAATCCAGGATTGCAGCAGAAATTGCTATATTCTTCATGTGTTCTGCTCATGCAAACTATATTATGGCTTAAATTGAAAGGCTTTTATACACAAGTAGATAAACAGGTAGGTTCTCACAATACTCTGAACATAAATTACATGAACCCCATTTTGGCTAACCTAGTGCATTATGTGAACCAATCCCCTATTTATTAAATGAGGGGTGGAGTATAGAAGACTTGATAGATCTTCTGTTGGAGAGGTGGAGAGGGATTACAGCAAACTGAATAAGTTATTATAAAACCTATAAAATAGGTCTTCTGTGCTAGGTTGTATGAATGTGTAGAGTTATTTCATATACTGTCTTGAAGTGGTTGATAATCTGTCTTCATTTCAGTGTGGAGAACTTGCATATAGACTATGGTTTGGAGAGTGGGGTAGGAAAACTCAATTTTTTTCTGTGTGTTGCTGGGTTCTCTTACAAAAAGGTCTGTATCACTCTGGAATTTGTTGTTGATAGGTTTTTTTTATTTAATTCTAGATTTTTTTACTGCTACCGATATTACCAATACATTTATAAATAGTATGCGTGTCTATGCTTCCTTGCAGGTGAGTGTAGTACAGGATTCTGTCAATATCTCCGGCCAGAATTCCATGAACATGGTGAAGGTACCTGAATGCCGCTTGGCTGACGAGTTGGGAGGCCTCTGGGAAAACTCTCGCTTCACAGATTGCTCCCTATGTGTAGCAGGCCAAGAGTTTCAAGCTCACAAAGCCATATTAGCAGGTTAGTATTAACTACAATTTGTTATAGTGGTTAAGGCATCATGTTAGAAACCAGGAGAGACTGAGTTCTAGTCCTTCCTTGGGCAGAAAGGCAGTTTATAGGAGAAAGGAGGCAATGGCAAAACCTCTGAAAAACCGTTCCAAGAAAACAGCAGAGACTTGTCCAGCAGTCTCTGAGAATTGGATATAATTGAACAGAAGAAAAAAATAGGACTTGTGAATAAACTACTATTCGTGACCAAAAGACAAAGGCTTCATGTGTCCAACACTTGCTTCTCAAGAGGCCAGGCCAGGCATGCATTGCCAGCAGCAGGAGCAAAAAGACAGCAAAGTTTAGCTGAGGATGACAGAGTGCAGGATTATAAGGAGCACGGAGTGCAGGGGCCACAGATGGGAAAGACGTATGTGGTAGGACTTGAAGTGCCCCTATAGTCATTGGTATGGGCAGGTTGCCAAGCACTCAAATTTTGATTATGTGATCACACATGCACTTCAGTTTTATGGACTGGCCATAACTACCATTATTCAGTGCAGTGCT
This sequence comes from Myanophis thanlyinensis, assembly GCA_017656035.1. Lineage (NCBI taxonomy): Eukaryota > Metazoa > Chordata > Lepidosauria > Squamata > Homalopsidae > Myanophis > Myanophis thanlyinensis. The sequence continues at coordinate 13,544 of JAEANM010003083.1, read as the reverse complement.
TACCATAACTTGAAACAGTCATTGAATGAATGGTCATACCCAAAGATAAAATATATTTTAAATTCTTCTGAAAATTCCACAGATCAGAAGATTACGTTTTTTGGTTATTGGAAGGTTACATTCTACATAGAATTTATCCTTCTTGCTGCAAAATAAGAATGGATTTTGCAAGATAGGTGTTCCAGCTTGCATATTTTGCGTAGATTGCAGAATCCATTTCTATCTGATACAGCAGGGGTCCCCACCTCCCAGGTCACAGCCCACTATTGGGCCATGGCCTATTTGGAATTGGGCCATTTGAATGGCTGGATGGAGCATGTGCATGCACACATGCAGCTCAGTTTGCATGAGCAGCAGGCCAGTAGGCACTTGCACATGTATGCTGGCCTGCAACTCATGTGGCCCAGTTCCCTTCTCTTCCACCACCACCCCCCTGAGCTTCCAAACCACAAAGATTGGGGATCACTGTGATACAGTATATATGGATATTTATCACGTTTGATTATTTCTTAATTCAGTACAGATCACACAAATCCCTTATATTCTGTTGTGAAAAGCACACAACAACACAAAAGCCAATGGCAAAGGACCTCTGATGTTGTAGTAAGAAGAAATGGAATTGAGGAAACCTGAAAATTGAATTAGTTACATTCCAGAGTTTCTCTTAACTCATTGCATAGGTGGGAATAAATTGCTAGGAAAGCATATGCATATTCCCTTGGGCAGAAATTTTGATTTGATTCTCTTGCAAGCATACAATTTATTTTTTACTTCTTCATTTTATACATTACTTGAATTTGCAAGTATTGATGGTATATATCAGTTCCTCTCTAGAAAGAAAGAGTATCTCTTTCACATTTTTAAAACTGTTTTTTTTTTTTTTCATTTTTCCTTATGCCACTCCACCGTGCATACAGCCCGCTCTCCAGTTTTCAGTGCAATGTTTGAACATGAGATGGAAGAGAGTAAAAAGGTAAGCCATGAAGAAGAGCTGCCCAGACAGGAAGATATTGTGGAGGCAAACCTTAGCTAATAACTAAAAAGTATTGCAGACTTTTGACCTCAACCCACAAAGGTCCTCAGACAAGAGAGGCTCAATGAAATATAGTCTTGTTAATGTGTCAAGGTTGACAAGGCATTTTGCTCTGGGAACAGAGAAGAGATATGAATCTAGATTGCAGCTTGGATAGTTAGTTTTCTATAGTGGGTTGACAAGAGATCCATCATTGCCCATGAAAACAAACTGGCAGTGTTATTGGGCAATTGATTTTAAGTTCCTTATTACCAGCAGTTAGTTCTGAAGCACTGAATGCTAACCTCAGATTGTAGTATGAGTGAAACTGAATAGTCAGGGTCCAAATAAATATATAAACATTTCACTTTACTTGTTATATATAGAACGTGGTAGAGATAAGCATATTATAATTTACGATGTAAACTCTTGAGGAAATTGAGAAAGGAAAAGAATTAAATATTTTTTAAATAGCAACTAAATCAAATAATATATTGAAAATGTATTTGTTTTGTTTATTTATTTATTAAATTGATATGCTGCTCATCTCACTTTCCAAAGTGACTTTGGGGGGGAAAGCTGCTCTTCTGCTTAGAATGATTCTATAACATCCATTTCTAGTGATTTCTTTTATTACAGATAGACTTGGTAGAAAAAAACAGGCTAAGGAAGAAGTTGTAGTTTTTTTTTTCTTGTAGAGGTATAAGGGATACATCATTCTTAATCTGTGTCTGCATATAGTTTACAGCAGGCTCTGTAAACTATAGGCCCTTAAACCTTGGATCTGGCACATAGAAAATTCCATCCCAAAATTTGCCATAAAATTAATTTTTTTCAGTGATATAATGAGAAAAGTATTAAATATTTTTACACTCAAATTAATAGCTATTTTGACTTTTAATAAGATACAAAAATCAATTTTAACCTTTTTTTTAACCATTTTTTTTTTTGAAGGGCAATCCTTGCCATTCACCTAAAGCCAGGTGCAGTCATCAACCTGAAAGGTTTGGAGACACCCAGAGTCATTAAATGAGATAAGCAGCAATATAAATACAAATAAATAGATTTGCAGCCCTGCTTACAGAGAGTTATACTTGCTGAAAAAGAGATTTAGACTAGGAATGATTTCTCATGCCTCGGAAGAATAATCTTCCTCTCTTCCTCTCTGGTACAGAATCGAGTTGAAATCAATGATGTGGAACCTGAAGTTTTTAAAGAAATGATGTGCTTCATTTATACGGGGAAGGCACCTAATCTTGACAAAATGGCTGACGATCTGCTTGCAGCTGCTGACAAGGTAAAAGGGAAAGTTAGCTGTTACCTTGTAAAAAAAACAAAAATTGGAAGAAGCTAGAATAGAGATCATGATATAAACGTATTTGGGTATTTCTGTATTATCCATCTTAACTCTTATTTCACTCTACCTATTCACATTGAGTACGTATGTCTTAAATTTTTATCTTTTGGAACCCCAATATTAGAAGCTGAGCCCAATTGAAGTAGAATGTAGCAAACCCATAAATTTATTGTCGGAGAGTATAGCATAGGTAGAGGAGACCAGTCAGGATAAAAATAAAAATAAAAAGTTTCCATTACAGCGCATTCTAACCTCCAAATCATCTGTGCTGTTTGCAACCATTGATCATTGTTTCATATAGCATAATATTCTGATGTTAAGATTAAATTGGTGGATATCAGTGAAACCAAGTTACGTTTCTCTTTCTTTGTACAAACTTCAGTAAATAACTTAAAATTGTTCTGATCAAGCTCCACGTTGGCCATCTGCCTCCAATCTAATATTCTCCCTGAATTTCCAACTTCTATACTTAATTGTATCCCAGCACACCAGGAACTTGCCAGACTGCAGGTATAGAGCTAGGAGCAGAGATGTGGGGACATAGCTGAGAAGGATGGGTTTCCAGAAACATGAATTAGTTGTGTAGCTATTATCCAGTAAACAGTAACAAAAAAAACCTCTGGTGATCCAAGTCATTTTTAAAAGAAGAATGCATACATCAATATGGCAGTTGAGGTGTTAAGCTTTTTAAATTAAAAAAAAAATCCCTTAAAAATTGAAATATTCCCAGTCTTCTGCACAGAACATATTTTTCTACCATTTGTCCATTTGTACTTGCGTAGCAAAAAACCTACCTTGGTTTTCCATCAGGGTTCAGTAATAAATATGTTTAACTCCCACTTACCTGCAGCAACACTTACATAATGCAAGTAGAGTAGTGGTACTTTGTGGGGCTTTAATTGTTGAAGAGGTTTTGTGACTTTTTGTATAGTTCCTTTTTCTAAACATCCCTGGGTGTCTTTTTGAAAACAGAAAGCAAAACCTTTTATGGCAGCACATAAAACCTTTTAATACTTGCCCAAGAGGTTATGGAACAGTTTGTTCTGTCTTCCTCCAATCTCTTGGGAAAAATACGTAATTATTCTATAAACAAAACGCAATGCCTATCTGCAACCCCAGAGACCTGCCATTGGGTTCTTGGGTAAAGGTGTGATTAGAGAGTTCATTTTTGTCTTTCCAATATTTATCAGGAGGATGGGAAGAGATGCTGAGATGCTGTGGTACCTAAAGAATTAATATAGGTTCACATGCAGGCATGCATATTCACTGCACTCTGTTCTTAAAAGTTCAGCACAGAAAATAATTTCTGCAAATTAATCAGTGTATTTTTTTTAAATTGTAGTTTTGGGATTGAGGGTTGGCCCTAATTTGAATATTTTGTGGCTAAAAAGAAGCACAGCAATGTGAAGGAGGAAATGTAACACTGTTTCTGTTTTTAATTTGTTGACATTTGTTTTAGGAAGTAGGATTTCTCATTCTTTATGAGCAACATTCACTGATACCCAGCATCCATGTATGATTGTACATATGTTAGTTCTTAGAGATTCCTAATATATAATGTGACATGGGATTAGTTCCAAATGGATGTTTACTGAAGCTCGGTTTAAATCCACACACACACATATATACATTAGTTATATTGTAAGTATGATTATCCAACTCACTGTGCTTTGTGGCCTGGGTTCTGATGCTTTCATGTAGCCAAAAAGTTTTGAAAAACTTGGCATGCATGTTTAAATAGTCCATTTTTTGATATCTTTTGCAGTATGCTTTGGAACGTTTGAAAGTTATGTGCGAGGATGCTTTGTGCAGCAATTTGTCAGTGGAGAATGCAGCTGAGATCCTAATTCTGGCTGATCTACACAGTGCTGATCAACTAAAAACTCAGGCAGTTGACTTCATAAACTAGTAAGTGGGCTTTCTTTTTTGACTCTAGTGAACTAAATCTAGCAAGGACAATCTTCAAAGCAAAGTCTGGCATTTTACTTAAGTTAAAGTGGGCGGAATGATGGTTCAGTGGTTATGATGCTGGGCTTGCCAGCTGGAAAGCTGATAGCCTGGGTTCAAGACCCAAGCACTGCGCAATGGAGTGAGCTCCCATTACTTACACCAGCTCCTGCCAACCTAGCAGTTCGAAAGCATGCTAATGCGAGTAGATAAATAGGTACCGCTTCGGTGGGAAAGGTTACTGCATTCCGTACTTTCATGCAGGCCACATGATGATGGAAGCGTCTCTCAGACCACGCAGGCTTCCTCGGCTGAGAATTGGAGATGAGCACCGCCCCCTTGAGTCGGTCACGACTGGACAGGGGAAACCTTTAACCTTCTTTTTTTTTTTAAGTTAGGCTGTCTTTCCAGAGTCTGCACCCTAGAGATACCTTAAAATTCTCTTACTCTTCTTCTCAGCATAGCAAAATTGATTGGGGATGATGAAACCTGCATTCAGATCCTCTGCAGGATACCAGGGGAAAGGGTTGTGTCTAAGAGTAGCTAAAAGTTCTGTTCAAGATTTGTTCCGACCCTACAAATGTTGTCATCAACTCTGGAGAGATGGCAAACAGCCAGCAGCTGTTCGAATGTTTGTTCTCCTCTTGAATAAATGGATTCTTACTACAGCATTCCTCAAGATGGTTCTGTCCAATTGTGTTAGAGCTGCAGCTCTGAGGATTTATCATCCAACAGCTTTACTGCACATATAGATGAAGCTCCTTTTTGGAAGGGGAAGTTTACTCAACTGTTTTTGCCAAGGAAGATGGCAGCTGCAGTAATACTAATTCTTCTTCATCCCATTTAACTGGGATTATTTGTTTTTGTTTACTTTGTTTTATTGTATGCCAGAGTCACAAATATTTGAGTTGGATGGCCATTACAAAAATGTAATAAATAAAAAAATAAATATGCCTCAAGGAATAGAGACATTTTTATTAAAAGAATAATATCCAAAGGTGCGTAGTGAAAAATTCAGTTTCTTGTGTCGAGAGACATTTTCAGATAGGTAATATTTAGCTGAGATATAGTTGATTTTCATTAACATTTTTCAATCTGGTAATTTTGAATTCTTAATTATTATTTTCAGCCATGCTTCTGATGTCATGGAGACTGCAGGCTGGAAGTCGATGGTAGTATCTCACCCTCATTTGGTAGCAGAGGCATATCGTTCACTGGCCTCAGCACAGTGCCCCTTTCTGGGACCCCCACGCAAACGGCTGAAGCAATCCTAAGGCTGGGTTCCCCACTGCACAACCCTCTGTCTGTTTTTTTCTTAAAAAAAAATTGAAGTAGCAACAGAAGTAGTTGCTTCTCCAAACTTGATCATCAGGTAGATGATGCAACCCATGGAGCTTTTTACTTTGTTTTTGGGTGGGCCAGGGTGGGTTTGGGAGGAAGAGTGTTTTGGAACATGCAGACTTCTAAACAAAACAAAAAAACCGTACCAAGTCAACTTTGGGGAAAACAAGGGAGGGACATGCTTTGGGAAAGGGGATTGTTCAACCTTCTGTTGCTGCATTTTCTGTGTGTTTTCCTTTGAATGGCTGAGTCAAGAACTTAAAAGTTGACCAGGCATACAAATTCCACAATCTTTAATGGAATTTAAAGTGAAAAAACCAACAAGAGGCTTCTTCATCTGACAGCACAGAAGAAATTGGCATGCTTGGAGCAAAGAAGACATTTTCCTTTCTTTGGGAAATTAATTGTGGGGAATGGGGGAAATGAGTTGGCCATGGCAAACCAAATCCCATGAAAGGAAGCATCAGTGGAATTTCTGTTGAAAGATTTTTGAAACAAGGACAGACCTTCTGACCCTACTGAGATTTCTTCTTTTACCGTCCAGCCATGATGAGATGATTGCTGTGTCTTGTACATGAATTGGGATGGAAAAAAAAGAAGCAGATGAATAAATCTTGTCAAAATGACAGCTTCTTAAAAATGCTGATAAAGAGACTGCTCCAGGATACACTTTCTGGAAGGCAGGGGTAGGATGGAGACAGCCATTATCAGCTTTCAGGAACCATTGTGGTTCCTCTTCACTTGGAATGGGATATCCAAGAACAATGGTTAATCGTTTAGATATTGTGGGAGCTTTGTTCCTCTCCTTTTTTTTCCTTGCTTATTTTTTTTTTTGTTCTCTCGTAATTCCTCCTCCACATACAAATCTTTTTTTTTAAAGAAATTCAATTGTTCATCAATACTCGTGTCAAATATTTTTGTTCTGAGTTGCTAAAAACAACTGAGTATTTGTATTCATCTACTGGTTTGTAGAAAATTTGGTCCTGTTTCATTTTAAGCCCATTTTCTGTTACAGGTAAAATGTTCCAAAATTGTGGTAAAGCTCTTTTTTCTCCTTTTTGAGTTTTTTTTTTTTTGAGTGAGTGTGTGTGTGTAATCTTTTGTACTGTGCGTTACTATGTCTTGTCTTCATGGGTTTTCTTTTATTTTTTAAAACACATTTTCTCCAAGTTCAGATTTAGTTCCATGTGTCTGTTTTATTGAAGCAAATATTTCACACCCAGGGATGATAGCAGCATATGCTAAGGCATTGGTTTAATATTTAGGTAAGATCTTACTCTGAGAGTTGCCTTCTCTGAGGTCATGGAGGCAGGTATTAGTTCTTCAGTATTTTTTTTATGTGTGTATTTTTCTCTCTTTTTTTTTCTACAAAAGAAATTGGCTCAAGAGATAAGTATCTGAATCTCTCAGCCTATCGATACCTCAAGTAGAAATACTGCATACCACTTGGGATGAATGGAGCCTGTCCTGTGGAATCCTCATTTTATCTCTAAGCCTGAGGAAAAATATCCCTAAAGAAAAGCAGAGAAGTAATATGTATGGAGGAACACATCCCCAATTTAATTATAACAACAATTTACTCTGTTGATAAGCATAAGATTTGCATTTTAGACAATGGGAGTGCAGTCACTTTTTGGGATATGTCCTCACAGTCCTTTGCCTAATGTTGCTTTGCCTCACTAGAGCAGTGAAGTAAAGGTAAAAAAAAATATATCCCTCCATTATATAGAGATGGTTTCTTAGAGATTTTTTCAGTTTAGTGCACAATCTTTGCCTTTGTGAAGATCTTCCACACAAATACTGACCAGATTTAATCTACCTAGCTTTTCAGCCAGTTAGATACTGCCACCTAGTTGGCACAGTGATAAGGAGGACCTGAACAGAAATTTAAATTTGCTCCTTTAGGGCCTCATTTATTTTTCCCATTTGACGTCCCCGCTCACCACCTTCAGTTTTCAGTCTTGCTTTTCAGCCTGATTAAACTTTTTATAGCTTTGCTTTCACTAAAATCAGCCTTTTGTTCCCAAATAATCTGTGTTCAAGATATTTTGTACAAACCTTTGAATTTTCCTTTGCATTTTGTTTTCTCCCTTTTATTTTACCAGTGGCTTTGTTTTAACTTTTGGTTCCACTTTTCCCTTGACTTAGCTATTAGAAAGTGTTCATTTCCTTTGAGAAGCTGTGGCTGCCTTATCAAATAGAATAGGGGGTAACTCTAGTGCAGGGGTGGGCAATTACGGCTCCTTCATGACTCGTGGACTTCAACTCCCAGAATTCCTGAGCCAGGAAGGAGCCATAATTGCCCACCCCTGCTCTAGTGAAACTGGAGCCCAGTATTCTGACATCTTTATGTTCAGATAAATGGGACAATCCTTCAGGTAGAACTGTTTCAATTTTAAGCTGCCTTAATAGAGAACTCTGCCAGTTAATGGTCCTATATCTGGCAGAAGTTTTCCAGAAGGTGAAAACAGAGGAGTCTCAATCATGAAGCAGAGCAAGCCAGAAAGGAAGTTAATGAGCAAGTGATCTATATACTAGCAAGCAGAAGTATAGAGAGAAAGGAGATTCTTGAGTTAGAAAATACCAAGAAGAAGAGGCTGGAACTGGTAGCCCATGCCGGAAACAGGAGTGAAATGAACATCCTTATTAGTGGACAAGTATTAAAGAGGTGGATTAAGACTCTGCAAACCTCCTGTGCAAATTCTTGCCTCCCAACAGAAATACATTATTTTCTTGCCCTTCCATCATCCCTATTGTGAACTGGATGAGGATAATATTTATCTATCCTGCAGTGTTGTAGGAGTTCTGGGGGTTTTCTTAAAAAGAAAACGCACATATAAATCCACAGTTCTGTACTTACTCTCTCAGCAAAAAAAAATTGATTCAAAAATTACACGTGGTGACTCAGGTGGGAATTTTCAACTTCCTTTTTCCAATATAAAAAAAATACTCCTAAAATAATTGTCACATGACAATTACTAATCAACAAGACTCACAGGAAAGATGCCTTTTAAAAATAGAATTTAGTAGCCAGCTAAAATACAATTTTTATTGGCATCTTTCCAACTACAATTACCCTTGTTTGTATTGTAAGGGATAGTTACTAGCTTCTGCATTTTAGAAGCAAATGGCTTCATTTTGGCTAATATTTTAGACTACAACTATGGATCTTCCATTCTAAAAGGCAGATTAACGGAATCGTTTCATTTGACCTTGGAGAAGAAAGGAAACTTTGTGTATCACAGCAATTTTTAAGATCTTAAATTTGCTTGAAGCCTTGTCCATTAGGTTTGCACTACTCGTGTTCAGCAAAATTCCAGTAAACACAATTTCCCTGCTTAAACAGCATTTTGAATAAGAAAGCAAGATTTGTTAGCGATGCATCACATCTGCTTCTCTAGGTATGAATAAAAGGGTTGCTGTAATTACTCCAAGAAAAGAAGCTGGGTTGTTTACCAAAAGGTTTGCTGTTACTTGACAAAGATTTCATCCCCATTGGATTTGCAAGAGCAGCTATAACTGCTCAGGGAGTCTCTTGCCTCAGCTTCTACTTGGAAGATGCAGACATTCTTGCAAGAAGTTAAACGGACTTTGACATCACCAGCCTTGCCTTCTCTTCAGGGAGGCATTTGACTGGAAAGCGAGGCTGGTTTTGGCAATCACCTCCCTGGGGGAGCCATAGGCTCAGGGGCAAGAAAGGCAACCTCTTTAGGGACCTGTGTGGCCTTTTCTTTCCCAGAGGAAAAAAGACCAAGAATGTGCATCCTCAGTAGCTTAGGAGACTTGTTCCAAGCAAGGAATTTTATTTCTGTGACATCAAGCAAAGAGACATTTTGATCAGGGAGAGTGATGGAACCCACCATGGTTCATTTAACAGAGGTATAGGAGCCTGGGATAATAGAACTACAATTAGTACAGAAAATAGCCAAAAACGTACTTTTGAGTCCCTATTTGTTTCTCTAACGTAAGTCCATTTCTTAATCAGAGAAAGCTGAGATGATCTCGGGCAAGGATTTGATAATTCAAAACAGGAGGAGGAATTGTTTTATTCTACCAAACATGTCCACCAATTCATTCATGCCACTTATTTCTGTTCTGGCAGGAGCTTGTTGTCTAAAGAAAGAGTGTTAGTTGATAAAATCAGGGAAAGAGAAAAAATAGCTAGGCTTCCAGGCTTCTTATTTTTCTATATCCAAAAATGTCTTGTGTCATAAAACATAAAATGCTCAAATTGCAAGCCAGAATAATGTATTGGTTTTCTCAGTTCTGCTGTAGCCTAACTGGCCATAGTACAAGTATCCTTTTGTCCTATCCATTATGACTGTTTCTCATTTAAAAAATTGTCATATTCATAAAAAAATCAACAAAATACACTAGGAAGTAAACCAGTCAAAACTTAAGTAAGTCTATTATTTTAGCTCTCTCACGCAGATTCTTTGTTCTGAACTCTCTTTTCTGTTAATTCACAGCATGAGGTACTTCTGTGCGTTCCAACCACGAATAAGACTTGATAGGGTGCATTGTGCAAGTAATGGGAAAATACATGTAGCAACAAACACTGGATTGGAGGGGGTATTATTTAGAGCTACATTTTTAGTAAACAAATGTAACAAAGCTGTGTCCTGATTAATAATCCTAAATCAATCACTACAAAACAACAATGTAGTAGAATATTCCTTATGAAGTAGAATGTTTCTTACGAATGCTGTACTGTGCTAAGATTATAATATACAATGAAGACAAAAGCATGATTGATCTCAGGAGAGGAAGAAAGGTCCAGAGCAGTCTGACAATAGAGCCAATTATGTTAGGATATGGTGGACTCATTTTCAAGCAGAGACTGGTCACCATCTGTTGGATAGAGAATGAGATTCTGTGATCTAAATGGCTTATTCCAGCTACATTATTCTAAGGGAAGATACAGAAAAATAAGAGCTGAAACTACCAACTACCCAAGTGGCACATACAAAAAGAATATTTCTGATGATTCACATATTTCTGAGAGTGTTTAGGCTTTTGAGATGTTCCATTTTCCTTGGACCTGTGGTTTGTCTGGCCCACAAATATGTATAAGAAATTTGCCACAGGGAAGGACTTGAAATCCTTACTTGTTTTTTGCTTCGTGTAAAATTAAGGGAACCTGGTATGCATTGTTCCCTACAAATGCTTTTCCCCCCAGAACTGTCAGAACTCTAGCTGAATTTGAAGAATGAATTTAAATATTAAGAGGTGTTCAGCAATTTGAAGTGCAATTAAAATTTAAACATTGCAGAGACTTTAGTACACCTGTTCTATGAAACCTTAAACAAAATGGCAAAAAAGACTGGTTTTTCTAAAAGAGATTCCAAATTTAAGACATTAACAATTCTCAAAATATGAAACATAGAAAATAGTGAATAGAACATTGGAGGCCAAGAATTGTCCAGAGTTATGCCATCATATTATCCAAACAATAGCATAACTTGCATTTATATATGATTGTGCTTATATTTGATACATAGAATGTCCTGTTGTTAGGTTTTGTTATTCATACTACAACTGTTATTAGGAAAGAGAAAATCACTCAAGACTGACAATAGTTTTACAATTGACCAAATCTATCTGTGCCATCTAGACCTCCATAAAAAAATTTAAAAATTGATCTTTTCCAGGAAGCTTAAACATGTTTAAAACCATCTTTAAAGTTGTGTTGTCTAAGGATTTAATATTGTTCATTTTAGCTGTGAAGAGATCATGGAACGCTAAGAATTTAGTGTGGCTCTATGGCTCAATTCTGGCAATAGATGAAGATGCATTATGGCGAAGGGGCAAATTTTGAGTAGTTGTATACTGTATAGTTATGTCCTTTGGCAGATGTTTTATGTCTTAAGTGTTAAAATAAATAGATATGCTTTTATTGCAAGGGGGAGGGAAGTAATATGAATATATAAATTAGACTACATTCCATATATTTATTTATACTCTGTTTCTATTCAATCCATAATCAAACTTCCCTGATGACATGGAAAATGTCAAAAAGCAGCCCAAGATTATATAAATAGCCAAATGCAAAATAAATATACCAAAACAGCAAGTTGGTAAGGTCATCTGGAAGATGGCATTTGATGATTTGATCTTAGGAACATGCAGTGACTCCTGGTAAAGTGATCTTAGGGTATTACATCTGTAGAGTGCAACCTCCCCAAACTTGGTACCTTCCTTCCCATGTTGGTTTTCATCCCTCTTCAATCAATCAGGAAAGAGTAGCGCCACCCATCTGCTGATCTAGCACGTTAGATATGCACTGAAGACAGATACCTTGTTTGTCCAATCACACTTAGCCAATAAATTATTCTATTCTATTCTAGATAGGTTTAAGGATAAGATCAGTTCAGCCTAATCTGTCCCTTTCTCTGTGAAATCATAGGAGACCAACATTTCCTATAATCTCTGGAGATACAAGTACTGTTGTAAAAGATTCATGCTGAACAAACAGCAATCATCCTGACTTTTTGATTCTGCCCTTGGACTTAAGTCTTCTCTTTAAACAGATGGAGTAATGGGACTTGTAGAAAGGAGTATAATTTCAGTAGAATACTGATGAACCAGGATAAAAAGATATGCAGCCAAAATTAGAACTTCCATATCCCTGGAGGTGGGTATGTTTGTGTGTATATGTATAGAAGAGGGGTCTCCAATTCCTGGGCCACATTGGGAATCAGCTGCACAAGTGGTGAGTGAGTATGTGAAGTTTCATTTGTGCATTCAGGGAATTAGATTGCACATGTGAAACCATACCGTCCAGTCCCCCCTTCCCCCTCCCCTGCTGGTGGTGGTCCATACAGCTGGAAAGACTAGGGAACACTGATGTGGAGAGACAGAGATTGAGAAAGCAAGCATCGTTTTAATGTAACAATTAAAGGCACCAGACTAGAAACTTCCCTACAGTCTCAAAAGGCAGAATAGGAGTGCAATCAATAGTAACAATAATAATAAGGAAGAGGTTGAAAAACAAAACATCTGGCTAGCCTTGTTTGGTCTCAGAAACTCAGAATGGCCTGATGAGTATTGAAATGAGAAACTAAGTACCAGGGTTGTAAGTTAAACTGGAAAGTTGAACCGGTGGGAAAAAAATCACACCGAAACCCATTTCCCTAATGGGTTTAATAATAATAACCAAGAAGTCAGCAAGATTGTCCCCATCAAGTTTCCAGGAACTGAGCTTGGATCAAAGAAGACTTTATGTTATTTCACTATAGTCATGAGACCATCTATTTCAGCAACCATCTCTCACCATTATCTGTCACAGTTGTCCATCAAGTCTCTGGATCCTGCGATCCATCCATCTTCCACTGACTAAGCTTGTATGAAATTGGGGCAATTATTATGTTGTTTTACATAGGTTATCAAGGTTTTCTCTTGAAGTAATGTTGAATCCCGTTTTTGCTTTTAATATGATTTGAACTTCTCTTTTTAAAATACACCTTTGGTTTTCCTACTTCCCCCTAGAATATGAATAGGAACCAAGTCTGAGATAATTTTCTGGCTTGCTCTGTCTGACAGTCCAAAATCTCAGCTAATTCAGTCATTAGTGGCTGCTGCAGAGGGATCAGCTGTTTCACTAGAGCAGGGGTGTCAAACTTGCATTGTCACGGCAGCATTATGTGATGTATTAGGACTTCCCCCCATTCGCTAAACTGGGTGGGGGCTGGGAAACATGTGACACATCCAGCCCAAGGACCATGAATTTGACAGCCTTGCACTAGTGGAACTCCATGAAGGATGAGCTCTTGAAGTTCATCCAATAAAGCCAACCAATAAAAATAGTACTGGACTTCCTGTTTGGCTTCTTCGGCGGCAGGTCGGAATCCGCGATCGTCCGCGGTTTCGATCTGTGCTCTCTTGCTG